>JALQPE010003155.1:0-46723 GCA_030407315.1 Asparagopsis taxiformis | reverse complement strand
GGATTTCGGGAAAATCAGAGAACATTTTTTAAATCAGAGAAAATTTAAACGTTATAATAATAATAATACAGTGCTGCAACTGGTTTTTCTGTAGTTCAGAAGGCTTTGGGTACTGATTTAATCATTTTTGGTGAACGATTTAAATTTAGCGAAGTCGTGGGGCGATAGACAGGTGTCCCTGGTAGGTGTTGCGGTGTTTGTAAAGATTTATATTGATATGAATGGCACTGCAGAAGTATGGACACTGTCCTTCTCGTGTTCGTGAACTGAAGTGCAGATGAAAACGCACATGACTGGTTCGGCTGGAGGACAGGTGTCCTTGAATGCACTTTGGTCATTGGACCAGTCATATATGTGTATAAAAGTACTGTTGAGCACCTGCTCGTATGTTTCCATATTGCTCAGCCGAGGAGAAATGTGACGGTGGCTAAAATGCGATTGGGAAGTCCCAAAAAATTAGAATTTGCCCGTCGTCCTGAGCTCTCACTTCCAAATGTCTGGTAATTGATATTGTCTCATTGAGACATATTGGGCGTTCAGGAACACTGTCCCTCTGGCGGTTGTGCGGTACCGCGCATAGCGAGCTATGTGTAATGAACCATGTTGCACAAGCTTGTGTGATCCTGCACACATGGAAGCAGCAGTTCCAAGTCATGATTGGGACTGCTAATAAACTGCTTTGATCTGAACAATATCAGAACAAATGCACAGAGGGCGGAAGTTTTGCTTCAAAACAGCTGTCTGACACAATTAAACGTCATGACAGAAACAAGCATCTACTACCACACTGACCTTCGATTCACCCTTCTCATTTGCATGCAGGAGGTTTTTGCGTGTGGTACTAGAACATATCCACTGCTGGCTAGCGTATCCATTGCGTAACTTGAACATATAAGTGCTCCCTTGGACATGCATTAACATTGATAATGGTTTCTTCAACCTGCAGGTTGAACAATTACAACGACAGTACGGATTTCAGATCCTGATACACCCAAGTGAGACATGTTTACAAGAGCACATGGGATTCACAGCATTTATTGAAGCACTCAATGCTGTAACGGAAGTTATGAAGGGAGCAAAAGTTATGCCCATGCGTCGTTCCCGAAACAGAATATAAGCCTGCACTACATACCCGCCAAGTACTTTTCTGCGCTAGAAGGTATGATACGCTTGTTTACTAGCCCATACGTGAATTTTCAAGACTATACAGCGATCCTTTCCTGCATATTCATAGATAGAAGAATCTATCCTCGGCATGCATACACTCACCAATTCCAATATGGTGGATATGGCGGAGAGAGCTAACTTGAGTTATCACAATGTGATACGTCGTATTATACAAATTAATAGGTTGAAGAAGGTGGGCGGAATCATGATCATGGCAGTCCTTCAGTCGTATACTTATGCACTTATGGAGTCATATGATACATTCGTGCATGGCAGTCAAGAAGTCTACACTTGCGAGTAGTACATACTAGACACTTGATACTGGTATGCCTTATCGTGTCCACCCACAGCCTAATGAACCAATCTGTTAGAGTACAACTATCTTCGGCTATGAGAATAACCGAAAACATGAGGGTCGTTTCCCGCGGTGAATTCTCTTGTTAACATTTCTCAGTAGCTCTGCTTGTATTTGAAATTCATGCCACCTTGCTTAGAGACTAGTCATGGTATGGGTAAAATGGGCATTGTGGGTGGGATGAAGAACATCTGGTTTTTCTCAGTTGAATGTCTATCATGGAACTGTAATTTCTGCCATGATGCTGGAAGGAGGCTAAGTGAGATGTTCTTTGGTTTTACTCTGGACTATGTGGTGGTATAGTTCTATGAATGTATCTGGAGAATCAAGTTCTACATTTTGAAACTGATGCACTACTCTAGCTACACCTAGAGGTGTGTTGTGACCGTAAACCCGAGGTTGCATTATCATGATTACGCCTCAGGTATGGTATGGGATTGAATGGCAGTGTTCAGTGCGATACACAATGCCTAATTCTGTTTCCAGTACGAGTACTGATTCTGTTCCCGGCGGAAATTCGGAAATGTGACATAGACAGATTCAACTGGAATTTTGTCTACCCAAGGCTTGATTTCCTCTCCAGTTCTGATGAAGGACGGTTGGAAAGTTCCAGAATACATGCTTCTCCCTTTTCGGAGCTCCCACCACTGCACATTCAACTCTGTACATCTTCCTCTATGGTCTCGTACAATATCCCGGATACATCCAAGCCAAAAAGGAATGCAATCACTGCTTTCGGATCCTTTCACTGCAACAAAGTGATTGACAACATATTCAAGGTCCTGAAATTGCTCAGATGGTATTTGAGTTTCATCCACTATACCATTCTCATCAGTTCCTGTGATCCCATCTTCCAGCGCTTTCACAGTGTTTGATAGTTCGAAGCATGTGAGCAAATCCCAATGGAAAGGAATTTCCCGCGTTTCGTATACACGATCCAGCAACTCTCGTAGACTCCTCATTTTAGCAGTAGAGTTGATTCTTCCCTCCTCTGAATCAAGACGCTTCGTAACTTCAAAATAGTTTGGTGGTGACTCAGCAGGAGTTGGTGGAGTTCTATAGAGGTCAGGTGGGAACTTCAGGAAACCAGCTTTATGATCGCATGGATGGAGTGGAGCCCATTCTTCCTGACTGCTCATCTTTGCGCTACACTTTGTGTTCCATACAGTCCTCTGTGAAACGTCACGTAAATTATCCCAGCGATCACCGTCCTTAGCAGTTTCTCCATCATCTTTCCAGAAGTCAACTCTCCATGGTGCACTCCTTGGCAATACCGTTTTCGTCCTTCAATCTCGATTTCCTCTGACCTGTTAATCTTGAAGTACCGAAATTTCGTGAACCCCTTAACGTTTCTTGTGCATCTCTCTAGCTTACAGAGACCAGAGAAATTAACGACATTGGTCATATGTGTAACTGTAGGTTGTGGGGTGTATGCCAGTCGGAGTTGCTCCATTAGCTCCTCTAGGGTTACTGCATTATGTGTTCGAAGGCGACGGGAAGTACAACTAAACGTCTGATCTATATCAGCGTGTGTGTGACCTATTGGCAAGAAGGAAACTTGAATCTCGGCGAAAGCTCCCCATGCCACTAGGCTTTCGAGGTATGAAAACAAGAAACGGTTTTTGTTTTCACGCGTGCAGTTGTCGAGCTGCAGGAATAGAATCAGGGGGAATTTGTAGATGTTCAGTTTCTTCAATTGAAGCGTTCGATGAATAGCTTCTATTTGTGGTTTGCACCCGTTTGGAATTCATCTGTCATAGAAAACAACGACAAGTTCTTGACGCTGCAATGTTCTAAGACACCAACCAGTTTAACTTTCATAGCATGACCCACCGTGTGCTTTGTCGAGAAGGTAAAATGAGGAAGTCCAAACGCTGTTTGGTCTGCCCCATCTACAATAAGTGACATGTATTCCGATGGATAAAGTTGTGCAAGCTCACACTTTCGCGCATATTCTTGTCTCTCCCTTGCCACCATTTCGTAGTGAATTCTCCTCTGTTCTAGTATCGGGCCTCTGTGAATTTTATTCGTAGCTGCAGAATTCAACGCAGATCGAATTGTATCGCACTCATAGCAGATTGTGAAGCGGTGAACTCTCCTGATTTTGATGTCAGGGAGAGAAGACTTCCATGTTGCGTAGAAGTAGTTCAAAGAGGGTGCTTTGGAGTTGTAAATATTTCTGTATTCCTCAACGAAAAGCTCATACACTTGTGTCTTTTCAAGAAACGGTAGATGGAAACTCCGCTCTATCAGGCATCCTGTCAACTGTACTTTCTGCAAGCCTCTTCAAGAAGCAGACAATCCTATCTCTTCCTTCTGATTTCGCTGGACCTGTGAGACCTACCGTGTTGTAATCACCATTTTCTTCGTCCTCCTTTGCTGCCTTTTTCACGGATGATTGCAGGTAGTTTGAGAATCCAAAAGCCAAACTGAGAAATCGAGAACAGACTCTAGTGTTGTCCAGGAAAAACGCATCATGCGATTCATTATACATTCTATGAAGATATTCACGCGGCTCTTCTGTGATAGCAGCATTACTTTCTTCATCTGACTAGAGAGGAACATCGAATCTATTTTCCGCAAACAGGATCCACTGCAACATTTTCTTTCAAATGCCTCAGTACTTCAGCAGTCTCCGTCGCATTATCTAGTGATGCATAGATGGTTTTCCTTTTCTTCTGCAAGTCAGAAACAATGTTTTCCTTTCTGTTCCTTGTCTTCAATTCATATTTCCTCTTCTTCACATTACTCTCAGTGTCTGTCCTTATGTATACGCCATGTATTCCTGAGCATCCGTTTCGATCAGAATCGTAGGTTTCGGCCATAGAATGTTTTGTCGTCATACTCCGAAATGAATCATGCGCAGCATTATCAGCGCCGTATGGAGAATCAATAGGGCTGATGTGGAACTTGGAAGTTCCTGGCTCATCGTAAGAAGTACTGGACCGAGACAATTCCTGTGGCAGATTCTCGCAAGACTGTGCTGGATGAATAGATGATGAATGTTCCATTTGGTTGTTTCTCCTGAGACCTTAGGAAACTGTTTCGATGTCTCTATGGCGGATTCGAATCTTCAAAAATACGGTGAGTCTGAGAATAACGAAGCTGCTCTCTTGAAAGGGAAGTTCTGAGATAGCACGGAACTCTGGCGAACGTCAACGTGGAGAGAATGGCCCGTCAGGCAATAAGTGATCCAGTATGGATGCATATGGTCAGGTTGTGAAATTATCTATAGTAGAATACTGATACTCATCAAACTGCTGTGAAAATCTTTCCGCCTTTCGCGCTAGTTTCAAAGAAGTGGAGTAACACCATGTTGAAGAGCTTAATGGATAATCAGTACAACGCGGCATTGACATCGATGAAAAAGCTGAATGACTTGTTAAAAAATACGAGCGCCTATGAAAATCGTTACTTGGACACAAGTCTATCGAAAATAAAGAAAAATAACATCATGAGATGTCCCAACCATTACTCCAATATCTATATTTGTATTCGTTCTGATTTGGGAAGATTCAAACGGGCTGCTATGTTCTGACGCAATCTGGTAATGGCTTGTCAAACAGAAAGAACACTCAAATTTTCTTCGTGTTCGCATTAGACGATTTCTGGTGTTGCCATATGGGAATATATGGAAATTGCATGGAAATGTTTGTGGCGCATTTTGCTCAGCAGGCGGTGCCAGTACGGAGCCGAGTTTTGGCATACGTACGCCTGGGGGGAACTGGGTTACGATCTTACAGCGTAAATGTTAGGGCTAGAGAAGTAGAAGTTTTGCTCGAAAGTTTAATTGTGTGACGTAACGGCCTCGCTCCTAGTAACGCGCTATGGTAAAAGACAGTTGTCCCCGAATCGAGATCCTGAGATATGCTGCTGCACTGCGCGAGATTTTGCACTCATCAATCTCATTTGGCTGTCTTTGCATGCGAACGCCAAGACAGATGAAAAGCTGCGGCCTCAGCTTAGCTGCAAGCAATTAATCAATTTCGAAAGGCAGTCAGTTGAAGTGAGATATGCCTTTGCAACTAGCACTGCCTGCTTGTCCAGCACTCCGAGAAGCCATGGTTGTGAAATTCATCGACGATGACGTTTGGTGTGCGCCGTGCAGAACGCAAACCTAACGTCATCTGCGATCAATTTGTAATCCTTTGCAAATCGTACCGTTGCTCTCTATATTCTGTGCAGTGGTTCTACAGCAGTGCAGGTATTCTTCATCGGAATGAATGCAGTTCCGTGAGAATAGCAACACATCGTGGGATATTCTATAAAATGAATGAGCAGAAGTGTCATCAGTGCTATAAATCACCCTTATGCAGATGGGTGATAGCATGGTTGTATGGATGCGCGGTTGGGATACATTGGGTATAAATGTTTGAAAATGAAGACCCTGGTCGTGAACGAAAGAGCAGTTGATGAACAGGGGGAAGAAAAGTGTTCTATCAAGAAATGACCCGAGTTCGTACACAAAGACAACATACCGTTTCCCGTTCGAGAACGAAGACGGGGACCTGCCTTTTGGCCGTAACAACATGTAGTGTCATGAAAGCGCCTATGATTTCGGCAATGATGTTGAAGGCAGCTGCAGAAGAATACTCTGATTACATGCTCCGTCTTGAGCGAAAGGCAAAAATATATGCTGGAAGATTCGACTTACATGAGCTTGACGACTTCGAATGCTTGCGAAGGTTCAGATTTGGAAAGGTGGAGTTGAACAGGATTCTATATGCAATGGGCTGGCAGGGAATTATTCTGAAAACGGAGAGAGGGGAGTACAAAGCCACTGGAACAGAGGCATTCTGTTTGCTGCTCCGACGTCTCAGCTCACCTTGCATTTGGAGAGATCTCGAGGAAGAGTTTCATAGATCTTCTACAGCGCTATGTGAGATATTCTACTTTGCTCTGGAACTATTTCATGAAGAATTCAAAACTTTGGTGACCTCGTTCTGTTCTTCGTTCATACAGGAAAGAAGTAATATGTATGCTTCAAAGGTTCATGAATCTGGGGCACCACTAGATAGCTGCGTGGGTTTTATAGATGCCACTAACATATACATATCGAGGCCGAAGGGAAGCATGCAAAGAGCAACTTACAATGGCCACAAACGACGAAATTGTATTAAATTTCAAGCGATGACGCTTCCAGATGGGCTTATTTTCAACGTATTTGGTCCTATCGAAGGCCGCCGTCATGACATTATTCTGTTTCGCAATTCAGAACTTGAACAGAGTCTTCAGCAATCGCTTATGGTGCATGGAAGGCAATTCTACGTTTATGCGGATTCAGCATACGTTTTGAGGCCTTATATGATGGTAGGATTTCGGCAGCCATATATCTTTGAGGAGGAAGCACTATTCAACAAAAGAATGGCTTCCGCGCGCATATCTGTAGAATGGGCGTTTCATGAAGTTAAGAAATACTTCACGCATTTAGACTATCCACGCAAATTGCGAGTGGGAATGTCTCCGGTTGGACTTTGGTACATATGTGCATGTGTTTTGACTAACTTCCATACCTGCATATATGGATCACAAACAAGTCTATACTTCGATTGTAGCCCCCCCACCATAGAAGAGTACATTTCGATGAGTGATTAGTACAAATCTGTGCTGGTAGACAAAACTAATGGAAACATAGTGAAAATGTAAAGCTCTAGCATCACAATCTGACGTCCATGATGAAATTTTACTTTCCATTCATTTCATAGGCTTGATGGATCGGATCACAATACCGCTATACTCAAATTGTTTGCCTTCCTTCAACTCTATTGCTCCTCTCCCCGGCAGGAATCCCATTCGAAAGTTGGGAACAACCTCATCCTCGTCACTGCTTTCAGAATTAGTGGATGACTTTCCCAGCGCCTGGCCCGAATGAAGTTCGGGCACGCGTTTGGTTTGTTCAGGGAGCGCTGATGATGCAAAATTTGATGACAAATCCATTGTAATTCGTTGCTGAGGACGAGATGATATATCTGGAACAAGCGCACTGACGTCTTCTTGACTTCCCGTACGCTGCGCAGCAGTGTCATCGGGATGTTCATTTGTGATCGATACAGGTGTTTCCGCATCTTCTCGGGTAGGCCGAGTGAACAGAGACCGAAATTTTGATGAACTTGCAGCTGCCGTATTGGTGAAAGGTGCCTTGTTGTTAAGTTTGCGGTCAGCAAGATCCCGGAAAAGAAACATATCCTGGAACAGAAGTTCTGTCTCAAATTTTTCTACAATTGCAGCTCGGAAGCAGGTTCCGCTAAACTATTACGTCGCGCAGCAACAACAACATTTCTTGCTGCAACATAAGCATCGCGTGTTTCGCGGTGTTTTCGCATCCCTTCCTCATTAAATCGCAAGGCAGCTTCTAGGCGTTGCTTGAAACGAGGAAGCAGGCGATCCAAAGCCCAAAAACATCGACGTGTGGCCGTTTTAGGACGTACCTTGCGGTTGATATCCGATAAATACATGATAGTGGATAAAAGAGTATGGTATTGAAAGTCGTCCAGAACAATTTTGACAACTGGGAAGTGGAGGTCCATCTGTACACGGGGAAGATGCTTGAGGGCTTTGAGCTTTTCATCTCTTCCAGGAAAAGCATATGCCAATGCAGGGCTTTTAGTAATGGCAATTCGCAATTCACCGTCCGTTGGTTCAATAGCTTGTCGGGAACATTCTCGAACGAGACCAGCCCATTGACCTCTTCTTCTTGTCGAATTTGGGTCAAGAATCCATGACTTTAAATCATTACTAGAATTTCCCGGCTCCCAGTTTAAAACCAAGCCACGCATATATAGTACTTTATGTACAATTGGAGAGGATGAATCTTCAATGAAAACTGGTTTCCAGAGATGATTTGTAGAATATACTCGAAGAGAATCCATTCCAAGGGTCGCAGTATAAGGCCTTTCTCGGACGCTACTTGCATCTTCGTATTGAATGACGACATTTTCGACGTCGATTTGAATATTGTCGACAATTTCGGTGACCACCCTGCATGTGAATCGCCAGCCCCAACGGGCGACACGACTAGAAGTTAGTGGCGCGTCATTGGCATAAAATGCGGTATCATCAGCAGCAGTGGAAGGATCGGAGGAATCAGCCGAGCGCACAGACGACTTTGCATCACGGACAGCTTCATCTGTGGCGAGCTTTGCTGCTTTGAGGCGACGCTCACGAAGTTCAAGGGCGGTCTGGTCACCGTCAGTGACTGGGGAAGCGACGACAGTGACGTCATGCATAAAAATGCGTGCAGGAGCAGAGCGCTAAGTCTTCCACGGCACTTCAAGGCGTAGAATCCCGATGTACCTGCAGTTACAGTGACGGGAAGATCGAGACCTACCGTTTTGAACTGAACGGCCAGTGCATCCGGACGGAGGCACAAATGAGTGAGTTCGAGAGCTCCGCGTCAGACGCCCACGAAAGCTGATACCGACCGTGACCGGATCAGCTCAGTTCTGGATCCGTCACGCCTGACACTATCTTCGTCACGTTATTCTCATATTCACCACACAGATTGGTACAACCACATAATCGCTGCTGCGTTGTACCTATCCGCAACTTAAGATAGCTACATGCCTAACCGCTAATCCTTCTTCACATTTCTTATCAGTCCACTCCAAGCGCTCAGTCTCCCAGTCCTTCTTTGGCCACAGTGCCAGAGCTAATACCCAAGACGAGGCGCCGAAGCAGCAACCCGGCGGTGGCCACCGCCGGTACAATGCGCGATCCATATACAACTTTGGCCTCTTTGGGCAGACGAGCAAACTCTGGCCTCCGCGTCTCATCACTTACCGATGGCGACTGTAATCAGCCAAAAAAAAGCTTTCTCGCAAGAATTCCTTCGCCTCATTTAGTCGCCAACGCACAGCTAGGATCGGTTCTCTCTTCCGCTCAGAACATATAACTCTGGTTCGTCTCTATTTCGATCGCGCTGCAGCCCACGACACTGTTGATGAACTTGGGGAGCTCGGCCTGTGACAATTCAAAAACCTCAATGAAAATCAATCTTCATTTCAGCGTACCTTCTCCGATAATGTTCGCCGCTGTGATGACATGCTGCGTGTCATCTGCTTCATCATATCAGAGATTGACCGAACCCCCAATTTAATTCAGGCCCCCTCTTCCTGAAATGCTCCAGGCAACATGCCTACTTTCCGTCTTGACGATCTTAATGCACACCTCGCAAGTCTTGAGCATTCTTTGGTAGAAATGAACGGGAACACTGAAGCCCTTACCTCCCAGTACAACGAAACCGTTGAGTTGCGCTGTGTCCTAGAGCGTACTGCAGAGTTCTTCCGATCTGCTCGGCAAATTCAAGATCCTTCGCTTCCTAACTCTGCTACAACGAAAGTTCCCGGTTCTGGACTCATTTCAGATGTGATGAACAAGATATCTGCGCTATCAGATACTCCTACCATTGTTGTAGATGACTATGCTGATGCATCTCCGTCTTCCTTTGGTGCCGGAATAGGTATACATCAAACGAAGCGTAGCCAGTCAAGCCTCCTGTCTTTCTTTACAGGTACTATCTCAAGGGAAAAATTTCCGCATTTGAGCACATTCTGTTCCGAGCAACTCACAGGAATTGTATTGTGCGTTATGCCGATGTCGACGAGAAACTTATTGATCCCGATACCAAGGAGGAGACTGAAAAGAGCGTGTTCATGGTCTTCTTCTCCGGTTCTGCGGTCAGAATGAAAGTAGCAAAGATTTATGACGCGTTCAATGCGAACTGCTACTCTGTCCCAGAGGATCATGCAAGCCAGATGGCTGCTTTCAACAAATGCAAAAATCTTCTAAATGAACTTGAGGCAATCATGTATTCCAGTTCTTCTCACAGACTCGACATCCTCCGAGATGTTAGTCAAAAGATTTGTCATGGCGTGAAAAAGTTAAACGAGACATGGGTATCTTCAACACTCTTTTCATTTGAATTTGTTCACCTATTGCAGGAGTGTAAATGTCCGTGACGACCTGGATGATGAGGAGAGGCGCAATGAAGCACTGCCGATTTCGTTCATCACTGCGCGACATGTTTTTACAGCTTTAACGTAGTGCGTTTAGTATGGAAAAAATGGATGGATACGCTTCTAGCTGAGTTCAACATCTTTCAGGTTTATGAATATGTATGTGAGCTTCCCTTCCCCTCTTGAATACGGATCCAAACTCAATATTTTATCTATCTGCTATAAGTATAAGTTATGGCATTTCACAAAACATAAGCCTGAAGTTGGTTCGTTTTCTGCGTTTGAATGGAACTACATCCAAGAACTACAGTCATGACAAGAGAAATCAAAACATGCTGATGAAGGGTGGTTCCAAGAAGGGTTTACTTAGGTATCGAAGGGATCTAAAACGGTAGATGCGATGTAAGAAATCCAAAAAACCTTCATTAAGCCTACAGCTTGCGCATAAGGATATCTCGGAAGGCCTTACGATCTTCGGCATCCGCAGCTTCTCGCGCTGCCTGAGCAGCAGCTCTCAGCTTTCTCTCGTCAGCTTCAGCTTTTTGCTGAGCTACATGTGCTGCAAGCTTCTCTTTCTCTAGCTCTATTTTCTTATATTCTAGATCTATTTCTGCTTCTGATTTCTTGCCACTTTGTTGCTGCGATTCATGTTTTGCTCTCTCGAACTGCAGGATGTCCCTTTCATGCGCCAGCCGGTCCTCACGATATTTTCTTTCCGCTATGTTATTTTCAGCTTCCATTGAGAGTCTCTTTGCATCTCTCTCGTCTTGTATTGTTGACAGTCTCAATTGGTTTGCTTGGAAGTTTTCCATACTTATGAACAGTGAGGAAAACTCGTCTTGTTCCCTTCCCCGTTTCAATCCTCTTCGGCGAGTTATATCGACCTCATTGTCGACAATTATTTCTTGACTTGGAGGGCCGGCAGAATGCTCTCCGATTGAATGGTCCCGTGCCATCATGTTTTGGACAGCCTGCGAGCGTCTCGTTATCGCCATTGCACAAACTTCTGAGCCTCCAGCTTCAACCTCTTCTCGACACCTCTCTTCCCGTTCCTGCCTGTCTTTCCGCCTTTTTCTGGTTGATATCATCTCGTATTTTGCTGCACAAACTGAGATATTTTTCAATCGTTAAATCGTCGCTGTCTACCGGGTTATCTCCTTTCTCGAAGCGAGACATGTTGTTATTAAACCTATCTCTGCAATGAGTCGTATCCGTTTTCCACATTTCCAGTCTTCTATTTCGGTTTCTACCTCTGAAGCTTGACCTCATCTCGAGGTCTTCCTTGATAGTCTCTCTGAACAACTCAGATCCATTGAGGCTTTTTGCCACTCCCTCAAATGCAGCAATGACTCTTCCACGGTTTGCGACATGTGCTTTCTGGTGCAACACTTCCTCCATAAGTATAACATCCAATTCTGTGCTGAAACGCCGCTGCTTTTTACGCTTCTGCTTATTTCCAACGGTTCGTAGCGATTCCACATCGCTTTCGTCGTTTACAACCAAAACCTCTTCTGCTTCCCTTGGAATCACAGCTCCAGCATCTGCACAATGTATAGTTGAATTTACAGTCCTGTTTGCAGCTGTAGATTCACTGAGACTGCTTACGAGGAACACACTTTGGTCTAATGCTTCCGTTTGAGGACAATGGAGTCGGTTCGGTTGCCTGACAGATACAGTTCCATCATTAGTATTGTCCAGCACTTCTTCATCCATAAACAAATATGGTTCACCATAGTATCCCGCATATTGAACAGTTGTCTTTCCTCTTGATTCATTCAGTACTACAGGATTGGTACAATACGAATGTCCTTCACTTTCAATCTGTCCTCCAGGTTCTTCGTTTACCAAGTCGGAAACCTTAATTTGGCGTTTTCCATAGTTTTCCATCTCCTTCACCGTCATTAGCATGTAAATGTCAATCCACGCCTTCCTTTCAGTCCCCTCCAACGCAATTCAATGGTGCCCTCTACAACCAGATATTCTTCTCTTCCATTCGTTTGCCTCTTATAACTTTCCGAATAACGAGCGCTGTATTGGATTCGGGATCTGAAAGTGTATTTGCAAACATGTTCCTATGTGCTATTGAAAATTATGGGTTCATCTGGATTCTCCCTCATTCTACCCTTTCCAAACGCGCATCCATACAACCATGCTATCACCCATCTGCATAAGGGTGATTTATAGCACTGATGACACTTCTGCTCATTCATTTTATAGAATATCCCACGATGTGTTGCTATTCTCACGGAACTGCATTCATTCCGATGAAGAATACCTGCACTGCTGTAGAACCACTGCACAGAATATAGAGAGCAACGGTACGATTTGCAAAGGATTACAAATTGATCGCAGATGACGTTAGGTTTGCGTTCTGCACGGCGCACACCAAACGTCATCGTCGATGAATTTCACAACCATGGCTTCTCGGAGTGCTGGACAAGCAGGCAGTGCTAGTTGCAAAGGCATATCTCACTTCAACTGACTGCCTTTCGAAATTGATTAATTGCTTGCAGCTAAGCTGAGGCCGCAGCTTTTCATCTGTCTTGGCGTTCGCATGCAAAGACAGCCAAATGAGATTGATGAGTGCAAAATCTCGCGCAGTGCAGCAGCATATCTCAGGATCTCGATTCGGGGACAACTGTCTTTTACCATAGCGCGTTACTAGGAGCGAGGCCGTTACGTCACACAATTAAACTTTCGAGCAAAACTTCTACTTCTCTAGCCCTAACATTTACGCTGTAAGATCGTAACCCAGTTCCCCCCAGGCGTACGTATGCCAAAACTCGGCTCCGTACTGGCACCGCCTGCTGAGCAAAATGCGCCACAAACATTTCCATGCAATTTCCATATATTCCCATATGGCAACACCAGAAATCGTCTAATGCGAACACGAAGAAAATTTGAGTGTTCTTTCTGTTTGACAAGCCATTACCAGATTGCGTCAGAACATAGCAGGCCCGTTTGAATCTTCCCAAATCAGAACGAAATACAAATATAGATATTGGAGTAATGGTTGGGACATCTCATGATGTTATTTTTCTTTATTTTCGATAGACTTGTGTCCAAGTAACGATTTTCATAGGCGCTCGTATTTTTTAACAAGTCATTCAGCTTTTTCATCGATGTAAATGCCGCGTTGTACTGATTATCCATTAAGCTCTTCAACATGGTGTTACTCCACTTCTTTGAAACTAGCGCGAAAGGCGGAAAGATTTTCACAGCAGTTTGATGAGTATCAGTATTCTACTATAGATAATTTCACAACCTGACCATATGCATCCATACTGGATCACTTATTGCCTGACGGGCCATTCTCTCCACGTTGACGTTCGCCAGAGTTCCGTGCTATCTCAGAACTTCCCTTTCAAGAGAGCAGCTTCGTTATTCTCAGACTCACCGTATTTTTGAAGATTCGAATCCGCCATAGAGACATCGAAACAGTTTCCTAAGGTCTCAGGAGAAAACAACCAAATGGAACATTCATCATCTATTCATCCAGCACAGTCTTGCGAGAATCTGCCACAGGAATTGTCTCGGTCCAGTACTTCTTACGATGAGCCAGGAACTTCCAAGTTCCACATCAGCCCTATTGATTCTCCATACGGCGCTGATAATGCTGCGCATGATTCATTTCGGAGTATGACGACAAAACATTCTATGGCCGAAACCTACGATTCTGATCGAAACGGATGCTCAGGAATACATGGCGTATACATAAGGACAGACACTGAGAGTAATGTGAAGAAGAGGAAATATGAATTGAAGACAAGGAACAGAAAGGAAAACATTGTTTCTGACTTGCAGAAGAAAAGGAAAACCATCTATGCATCACTAGATAATGCGACGGAGACTGCTGAAGTACTGAGGCATTTGAAAGAAAAATGTTGCAGTGGATCCTGTTTGCGGAAAATAGATTCGATGTTCCTCTCTAGTCAGATGAAGAAAGTAATGCTGCTATCACAGAAGAGCCGGCGTGAATATCTTCATAGAATGTATAATGAATCGCATGATGCGTTTTTCCTGGACAACACTAGAGTCTGTTCTCGATTTCTCAGTTTGGCTTTTGGATTCTCAAACTACCTGCAATCATCCGTGAAAAAGGCAGCAAAGGAGGACGAAGAAAATGGTGATTACAACACGGTAGGTCTCACAGGTCCAGCGAAATCAGAAGGAAGAGATAGGATTGTCTGCTTCTTGAAGAGGCTTGCAGAAAGTACAGTTGACAGGATGCCTGATAGAGCGGAGTTCCATCTACCGTTTCTTGAAAAGACACAAGTGTATGAGCTTTTCGTTGAGGAATACAGAAATATTTACAACTCCAAAGCACCCTCTTTGAACTACTTCTACGCAACATGGAAGTCTTCTCTCCCTGACATCAAAATCAGGAGAGTTCACCGCTTCACAATCTGCTATGAGTGCGATACAATTCGATCTGCGTTGAATTCTGCAGCTACGAATAAAATTCACAGAGGCCCGATACTAGAACAGAGGAGAATTCACTACGAAATGGTGGCAAGGGAGAGACAAGAATATGCGCGAAAGTGTGAGCTTGCACAACTTTATCCATCGGAATACATGTCACTTATTGTAGATGGGGCAGACCAAACAGCGTTTGGACTTCCTCATTTTACCTTCTCGACAAAGCACACGGTGGGTCATGCTATGAAAGTTAAACTGGTTGGTGTCTTAGAACATTGCAGCGTCAAGAACTTGTCGTTGTTTTCTATGACAGATGAATTCCAAACGGGTGCAAACCACATAATAGAAGCTATTCATCGAACGCTTCAATTGAAGAAACTGAACATCTACAAATTCCCCCTGATTCTATTCCTGCAGCTCGACAACTGCACGCGTGAAAACAAAAACCGTTTCTTGTTTTCATACCTCGAAAGCCTAGTGGCATGGGGAGCTTTCGCCGAGATTCAAGTTTCCTTCTTGCCAATAGGTCACACACACGCTGATATAGATCAGACGTTTAGTTGTACTTCCCGTCGCCTTCGAACACATAATGCAGTAACCCTAGAGGAGCTAATGGAGCAACTCCGACTGGCATACACCCCACAACCTACAGTTACACATATGACCAATGTCGTTAATTTCTCTGGTCTCTGTAAGCTAGAGAGATGCACAAGAAACGTTAAGGGGTTCACGAAATTTCGGTACTTCAAGATTAACAGGTCAGAGGAAATCGAGATTGAAGGACGAAAACGGTATTGCCAAGGAGTGCACCATGGAGAGTTGACTTCTGGAAAAGATGATGGAGAAACTGCTAAGGACGGTGATCGCTGGGATAATTTACGTGACGTTTCACAGAGGACTGTATGGAACACAAAGTGTAGCGCAAAGATGAGCAGTCAGGAAGAATGGGCTCCACTCCATCCATGCGATCATAAAGCTGGTTTCCTGAAGTTCCCACCTGACCTCTATAGAACTCCACCAACTCCTGCTGAGTCACCACCAAACTATTTTGAAGTTACGAAGCGTCTTGATTCAGAGGAGGGAAGAATCAACTCTACTGCTAAAATGAGGAGTCTACGAGAGTTGCTGGATCGTGTATACGAAACGCGGGAAATTCCTTTCCATTGGGATTTGCTCACATGCTTCGAACTATCAAACACTGTGAAAGCGCTGGAAGATGGGATCACAGGAACTGATGAGAATGGTATAGTGGATGAAACTCAAATACCATCTGAGCAATTTCAGGACCTTGAATATGTTGTCAATCACTTTGTTGCAGTGAAAGGATCCGAAAGCAGTGATTGCATTCCTTTTTGGCTTGGATGTATCCGGGATATTGTACGAGACCATAGAGGAAGATGTACAGAGTTGAATGTGCAGTGGTGGGAGCTCCGAAAAGGGAGAAGCATGTATTCTGGAACTTTCCAACCGTCCTTCATCAGAACTGGAGAGGAAATCAAGCCTTGGGTAGACAAAATTCCAGTTGAATCTGTCTATGTCACATTTCCGAATCTTTCCGCCGGGAACAGAATCAGTACTCGTACTGGAAACAGAATTAGGCATTGTGTATCGCACTGAACACTGCCATTCAATCCCATACCATACCTGAGGCGTAATCATGATAATGCAACCTCGGGTTTACGGTCACAACACACCTCTAGGTGTAGCTAGAGTAGTGCATCAGTTTCAAAATGTAGAACTTGATTCTCCAGATACATTCATAGACTATACCACCACATAGTCCAGAGTAAAACCAAAGAACATCTCACTTAGCCTCCTTCCAGCATCATGGCAGAAATTACAGTTCCATGATAGACATTCAACTGAGAAAAACCAGATGTTCTTCATCCCACCCACAATGCCCATTTTACCCATACCATGACTAGTCTCTAAGCAAGGTGGCATGAATTTCAAATACAAGCAGAGCTACTGAGAAATGTTAACAAGAGAATTCACCGCGCGGAAACGACCCTCATGTTTTCGGTTATTCTCATAGCCGAAGATAGTTGTACTCTAACAGATTGGTTCATTAGGCTGTGGGTGGACACGATAAGGCATACCAGTATCAAGTGTCTAGTATGTACTTACTCGCAAGTGTAGACTTCTTGACTGCCATGCACGAATGTATCATATGACTCCATAAGTGCATAAGTATACGACTGAAGGACTGCCATGATCATGATTCCGCCCACCTTCTTCAACCTATTAATTTGTATAATACGACGTATCACATTGTGATAACTCAAGTTAGCTCTCTCCGCCATATCCACCATATTGGAATTGGTGAGTGTATGCATGCCGAGGATAGATTCTTCTATCTATGAATATGCAGGAAAGGATCGCTGTATAGTCTTGAAAATTCACGTATGGGCTAGTAAACAAGCGTATCATACCTTCTAGCGCAGAAAAGTACTTGGCGGGTATGTAGTGCAGGCTTATATTCTGTTTCGGGAACGACGCATGGGCATAACTTTTGCTCCCTTCATAACTTCCGTTACAGCATTGAGTGCTTCAATAAATGCTGTGAATCCCATGTGCTCTTGTAAACATGTGTCTCACTTGGGTGTATCAGGATCTGAAATCCGTACTGTCGTTGTAATTGTTCAACCTGCAGGTTGAAGAAACCATTATCAATGTTAATGCATGTCCAAGGGAGCACTTATATGTTCAAGTTACGCAATGGATACGCTAGCCAGCAGTGGATATGTTCTAGTACCACACGCAAAACCTCCTGCATGCAAATGAGAAGGGTGAATCGAAGGTCAGTGTGGTAGATGCTTGTTTCTGTCATGACGTTTAATTGTGTCAGACAGCTGTTTTGAAGCAAAACTTCCGCCCTCTGTGCATTTGTTCTGATATTGTTCAGATCAAAGCAGTTTATTAGCAGTCCCAATCATGACTTGGAACTGCTGCTTCCATGTGTGCAGGATCACACAAGCTTGTGCAACATGGTTCATTACACATAGCTCGCTATGCGCGGTACCGCACAACCGCCAGAGGGACAGTGTTCCTGAACGCCCAATATGTCTCAATGAGACAATATCAATTACCAGACATTTGGAAGTGAGAGCTCAGGACGACGGGCAAATTCTAATTTTTTGGGACTTCCCAATCGCATTTTAGCCACCGTCACATTTCTCCTCGGCTGAGCAATATGGAAACATACGAGCAGGTGCTCAACAGTACTTTTTATACACATATATGACTGGTCCAATGACCAAAGTGCATTCAAGGACACCTGTCCTCCAGCCGAACACCAGTCATGTGCGTTTTCATCTGCACTTCAGTTCACGAACACGAGAAGGACAGGTGTCCATACTTCTGCAGTGCCATTCATATCAATATAAATCTTTACAAACACCGCAACACCTACCAGGGACACCTGTCTATCGCCCCACGACTTCGCTAAATTTAAATCGTTCACCAAAAATGATTAAATCAGTACCCAAAGCCTTCTGAACTACAGAAAAACCAGTTGCAGCACTGTATTATTATTATTATAACGTTTAAATTTTCTCTGATTTAAAAAATGTTCTCTGATTTTCCCGAAATCCGTGTTTGTCGCCAAGATGACCTTATGCTGGAGAAGAAATTTGAGGTCAAAGAATGGTCGGCACGTGTCAACACGTCACTTCTGGCCATATGCGTCGTGGATGCATGGAAGCTGTACTGTGGAGCCATGCATAACAGGGGTAGGATGACACCTCATCAGTTCTATACCCAATTGGCTGAAGGATTGATTGACAACTCCATGGATGCAATTGGATTACGTCAGCGACAATCAGATGCACCTGATGTGGAAGAGATGGAGAGCGGTAGTGGCATTGGAACTCATTTGACCCCGACTACTCGCACTCGCAGGACTTCCAATGGTAGGGATAGCAATGCTATCTATCAAGGTCGTTGCGATATCTGCAAGGGAACGAAGAAGTCGAAGTTCGTATGCTCCACTTGCAAACGACTATACCGAAAGGATGTCTTTATCTGTCACCATCGGACAGGTCGTGATTGCTTTAAAAAGCATGTCGAGATGTGTCACGATCTTTCCTACGAAGGTCCTTTTTACTAAGTATGCTCTCTCTATGGGTGCTTTAAACGCCCTTTAGTCACGCATTGATATCCAAAATAGAAAAATGAGATACTCCTTTAGCCCCCTCCGATTCTGACTGGCGTTCTCGACTTGCTCAGTAAACTTCTGCTTATGGCGGAATTCCCCTTTATGAAATGTCACCTTATACTGTCTCATGTTCAAGTGGGCGCGTAAGCATCCTAAAGCAGAAGTTGCAACTAAGAATCGGCGAGTTCTCCGAAGAGAATTTTCGAGCTGCCCAAGCAACTCAGCGAGGAGTCGAACCTCCGCCCTCTGGCTTTCCCGAGAGGTGCCAACCACTCAGCCATGTGAGGACATGTGTCCGAAAGGCAAGCAATGCTTTATACAATGCAATGCTTGCGTTAGAAGTTTTATAAAAGCGATATAAAGAGGGAATGCTAAATTCTAATAATTTCTAGTAGATTTTTTTTCTGCCTCATATGAGGCCAGGGTTGACCTCATATGAGGAAATTTTAATGTCCGATAGACATTAGGTAGCTAGTAAATTCAAGTCGTTGGTAGCATAGTGTTGACGTTTCCGTCTGAATGACTAAAAACATTAGTGTTGTAGCAGGTAGAAAATCCGCTAGAGCGGCAAACCACCCGACAGGTGTCCCGAGCCTCGGTAGAGGAGATGGTAGAGCAGATGAACCTTATAACGTACCCAGCCGGTAATCTCGTATGAGAGAAGGTATCGCTACCCGGAGGGGGTTATGCGATTATAGCGCTCACGCGAGGTGCGTATTAATGGAGCAAAGTGACGTAATCCGTCGAGCTGTTGGCTAACCCTAAGGTTTTCCCGGAGAAGGGTTGAACAATAGGTATGCGAACACTGTTCCAGTGGGTCGTAATTCCACTTGAGTTTACGTTACTCTAGAAACCGTTCCTACTGGCTATTCCAGTGGCGTATTTATACTAAGTCTACTGTAAGCTGGGGTTAGTAGTTAGGAATAAATATCCAGTTATTGACCAACCAGAGCCCAGTTAACGGCACTCGCCTACCCGCGAGGTTATTGCCAGTTAGGCTTACATTGTAATGTACAGCTGGTTAGCTTAAGTTAGAAATTTATCCCTTTTGGGGTCTTGGCCGGGGCCGATAGGCCCGAATAGGGTGTTTACAGCCTTGTGCTAGTCCCAATTACAGGAAACACGCCCAGTTGGCTGGTGCCTTGTGATTGGCACATCCCTTAAGTGGGCACCCAATAGGGAAGCGACACGGCTCTGGTTAAGAGGACCGCCAGGCGGTATGACATGGCCCCCTCCTGAGGGGTTTGTCGTCCCGACAAAATTAGAAAAATTACAATTTTTGGGCTATAGCCGTTGCATTTTCTGCCTTCAGATTCTCCCGCGCCCAGCGCGTGTTCGATAATTTCGTTTAGTCCATCCGACTCTTCCGGAAGTCAACCGACCGTTTCCCATTGGAATCACCACCTGGTGCAGGTTTCTTACCGATCTTACGCGAAACAGCGTTTTCACCCCTTCGGTGTCCAACTGCATTCGAGCATACGCGTCCCTTCCGTCATCCCTCAAAGGGTTTTTGCATCCATCTGCAAGATAATTTACCGCGTGATCGCGTGATTGGTGCCAACTCGAGGCTTTGAATTCGTCAACCCGGCCAATCGCCTTGCGAATCCCCTTCAGGGTTGAATACCTCAGTTCTCCATTGGAGATTTAAGCCAATAGGCCGTTCACTTATCCCGCGCAGGGTTTTCCCAACATCTTCCATCGCCTTTACTGGCTTTAAGATGACCCCTCGTGCTCCGATTCAATTTGAGTCCTCAGAGGAGGAAGGGGAAGACATGGGTTTGCCCAACCGTCCGACCACACGCTCTAGCGTTCGTCGGCCAACCACTCGCCGCCAGGCATCCTCTTCCCGCACTGGGGTCGCGCCAACGCCGGCCAAGTCCTCTTCGACACCCGCGACAAGCGCGCCGATAGCCTCCGCGGCTCCATCGCAGACTCGAACTCGTTCGACTGCCGCTAAGGCTCCAGCCGAGACTGTGTAGCCTTCTGACAAAGTCGTCGGGACTCCCTCGCGTTCCGAGAAGTCGGTTCCTCCCGCTAGGGAAAGTTCACAAGGGGGCAACATTGGTCCGACCGAATCCCCTGCTTCCCCGAAGCCGTCCACCCCCGTGGCCACTGCCAAGCCGTCATCGGCCAATCCGCCGTCGCGTGAAGGCGAACCTGTTAAGGGCACCGAGCCGTCTCCAGAAGGAGCTATACCGGCAGCTGCCGAAGAAGTCATCGAAGTCGTTGCCGAAGGGGGCGCTACGCCTAAGCCATCGAGGCGGTCGAAGGTTAGGCCTTCGCCAAGTTCCCGGCCATCGTTGGCTCGTCCCTTCGCTCCTGCAGTTCGTACCTCTTCTGGTCGTGACTGTAGGACCAGCCGGGGTGGCGGTCGCTAAGGGAGTTCTAGAATTGCAACCGTGTCAGGGCGAGGTGAACCGTAACGCGCTGGTTGAACTTGCGTTTCGCGCGTCGCTCGGTCGCGCTGGCGAACGGGTGGTACAACGGCGGAACGCGTAGGGAACGATCGCAACACGGGATTAGCGGGCCGGCGCAAGCCGTGATCTCAGGGTGAGGTCAGCGAATAAACTCGAGCACAACGCGATCCACACAGGGGTCGTAAATCCCTGGCCTAGTGGCGTGCGACGCAACGCACGCTATCGCGGTGCGACGCGGTTCGACGATCTGTTTATGCGCAGCGCGCACGCGAACGTCGGCGATCGTGAGCAACCCGCACGCAACGTTGTAACGCAATCGGTCCTCGCGATTCGCTAAACGCTTAACTCGTAGCTGCGAAGATGCTGGCTGTTTACTGGTACGGTGCGAAGCTGAACGACCATTAGTAGCTAACTACTCAGGAAAGGTTGTCCTTACGTGGCCGGCCGGCGGCCGCTCGCTCGCTCGCTCGCACGCAAAAAGGGAAATATTTGGGAAAAAGACTTTCGTCATAAAAAACCCAAAAAGGGAAATAAAAGGGAAATTCGTAAAAAGCGCTACACGTGGCGCCGGGCTCGCGGTTTCGTGGCAACGTACGCGCGCACGCGCTCGCATCCACGCTCCGTGACACGTAATCAAAACGCCACGCGTACGCTCGCTTACTAACTAACTAAGATAGATGCACGCGAATTCATCCCGACGCAATCGCAGCGAACGCGCGCGCGTCGACGAAATAAATTGCGTCACACTCCCCCCGACTAACTTCGAAGCGCATCCTCGCGCTTTATCTCTCGTACGCATCATCATCCTGTCCTTCATCTGCTCTTTTCCTCCGTCTTCTCTCTGTTCCATCCTTCCTTCTCTCTGTTCCATTGTGCCATTCGCGTTCGCTTCCTCGTCTCCGTCGTGCGCGTGCTCGTTTACCGATGGCGCAAGAGAACGATTCGCTTCCCGGCTGGCTCCGAGCCGGCGCACCTCCTGGCAACGAAACTGTGCCTACGCCCCATGCTTCTCCGTCCACTGCGCTCGTTTCGATTCCTTTTCCGTCGAGCCCCGAGAGCCCTTATTACATGTCCATGGCGCAGGCCTCCTCTTCAAACGCGGGTGCGCCGGCATCGTCGAGCGGACGCGGGGATGACGGCGCTACGCTATCCGACGTCGTCGCGACCGTGGACGCTACCGTGACGCCAACTTCCGCGACCGGGGCTCGCTCTGGCACTGGCATCCTTCTTCGTTCTGTTCCTCCGCCTGCGTCGGTCTTGCTTCCTTCGGCCGCGCAGAACGTTCCCGCTCCGGCGCCTCGCGTGCGATACGACGATCCCGTGGCGTTTCGCTTCCTTCCTCGCACGCTCCCGACTTGGACGGAGCTAAGTCGCCTTCAGTTTTATCCGCGCCGCTTCCTCTGGGACCGCATTGCCGACGTCAACCGGTACGCCGTGTTGCCTGGCCATCGAAACGCGCAGTCGGTGTGGGATGCGCGACGCGACGCTGCGCTTTGCGACCTGGCTGTGCCGACGAACTTGCCTTGCGACGCGTATTTCTTGGAGGATGCGGATGACGAGCGACTCGTGCGCCACTTGGCCAAATTTCGTACCATGCGCCGCGACGAATTTGTTCATATCGACCCTTGGGCGGCGGCGCCCAACGCTGGTTTCTTGTTAGACGGCGGCGTGCTGTGGAACGACGTCGACAACGAAGGCGAGACCAGCGTGCCGTGGTTCCTTGAAGCGGGTATGCGGTCTGAATCGCGCCGTGAGTTACGCTTGCGTCAGTCGCGTGGTTATTTTGTTACGCATCGCGACGTCGAGTTTCGCGAATTCCCGGAAGACTGCGTCGGCGCATTCTTCTCGCGCTACGACGCGCGTGACTGGCCCGAGGCTCCCGAGTCGTTGTCAGTGCCGCTCCCTTGTGTTTTCCACTACGCGCCGTCGGTCTTGCTCGGTTTGAACGTCTCTGTCGAAACACGCTCGTATTTCTGGGCGATAGCCCTCAGCGAATGGGTCGTCATGGTCGCTGCCGCTTGGTTGCACGTTGCGTACGTCGAGCGGCGCATCTTGCGATTGAGCGACCAACTTATCGCGGGCATCGAACGTGTCGGCGCATCGGCGGTTGTACGCGGCGGCACGTATTCAACGGCGCACCTAGAAAGCCTCCTACGGGAGCACCGCTCTTGCGCGTGGGACGAGACTCCCGTCTTCGAAGTAGCACCGGGCGTCGATCTCAGGGAGGGCGGTCAATGGCTGCCTTGGAACGCTGAACGCGGCGCTGTCGATTGGTCGCATGGCGCGCTGGGCGTACATCGCCATACCGAAATTCCACACATCCTTCTGAAGTCCCCACGCAACCCGTCGCGCGATGCGTTCGCGAACTTAGAGGCGGGCGACGTCGTGACTATCGATTCCGTGTTATCGGCGTTATCCTCCAACGAACTACACGTCATGCGTGCGACCGACTCGCGAGAGTACGCGCAGTACCTTGGCATGGCGGCGTTGTTAGCTATCGAGCGACTACGCTTCCGCGATGGTCGCTATTCGATATTCTCCGAGGCTCCTCCCGCGCCGATTGACGTCACTCAGCTCGACGCGGCGCTGCGCGCGGAATACGTCAAGGTCTATAACGAGTTACAAGCGCTGAAAGGCGCGAACCGGGCTTCAGACGACGCTACAGCAGCGGGCGAGGTTGTGGCGTCCGGGGGAGCTGGTACGAGCACGGCAATAGTCGTCGCAGAGGCGGGCGTATCGACGGGTGAAGCGGCCGTTCGTGCGTTACGAAGACAGCTTTCCGCCGCCGAACGGGAGCGTGATGATGCCTTGTCGCGTGCAGCGGCGTCCGAACGGGCTCGTGAAGAGGTGGCGTCGCGTCTGGAATCGATCGAAAGGAGCTGCAACGAGGCCCTGTCGCGAGTGACCGTGGTAGCTCAAGCTCGTGACGACGCTCTGGCGCGCGTCGCAGAGGCAACCAAGATCCGCGCTGAGGCGTTAGCGTCGCAGCGTAAAGCCGAAAGGGCTCTTCAAGATGCGCGCGCACATGACGAGGCGTTGGTGAGGAAGGCCGGCGAAGACGCAGCGCGGCTGGATCATCTTCGTCACGAAGTTCGAGTTCTTCAAGAACGCACGGCGGCGCATCAAGGCGAGGTCGACGGCAATCGGGCGAGGATTACGGCGCTCCAAACTAAGTGCGAAGCTGCGAATGCGGTTCAAGAAACGGCGAAGCGTGCGCTTGCGGCTGCCAATGCTAGCCTTGCCAACGAGCGTAGGCGGGACGAAGGGCGGGTTGCGGCTGTACGTCGCGAATATTAGGCGCGCGAGAAGGAGACGGTCCGCCAGATTCAAAACACTGTCGAGCGCACGCATCGACTTGGCGCTACGCTGAGTGATATCATCGACTCGGTTCAGCGGTCGCCCGCCGTGTCGGCTGAAGTGGTCCCGTCTAACGGCGAGACGCAGTCGGTTAGCGGTTTACAGGAGGAGGCGATGCAGGATAAAACGGCGTCCGGAGCGACATCGACGGCGAGGGGCGTTGGAGTGGGTTGCGGCGGCGCGCGTCCAATGACTCGTTCTCGCGCTGCGGGGGCTACGTCGGCGCCTCCCAGTATCCCGCCTTTGCGCCTCGGGGTGCAAGGCGGGCGCGTCGTCCGGGTGTTGAATCCCGAGCGTCGACGCGGTCACCAAGCAGACACAGCCTCAAGCCGTGCTCGCGCGCGCAATGCGGTGGGAAGCACTTCCAATCGTTGTACGCGCCGCGACGACGACGCGCATGCGAACCCGTAGTAGTTATCATCCATACATTCCTCGCTGGCGTTCCACGCTACCTCAAATAAACGTATCCTTGCATTTTCTGTTCTAAGTCGCCTTTCCTTCTGGGTACACGCCTTGCAGCTTCGCGTTTGCCTTAGCGCATGGTCGAACATATGGGGCGGTTGCCGCGTCATAATGGGCTTTGGCCGTCGCAGCGTGCGCGTCCAACGTTTGAGGCCGTGTTTGCTGGGTGATCACGTCGGCGCTCGGGGGACACGCAGACGACGACGTCCTACGGGCGCGTGCGAAGGTGGGGCGTGTATGTTCCAAAGTGGGAATGGGTGTACGGGGGTGAAAGAAGGGTTTGGGAGAGGGCAGCGCGTCCGGTGGAACTTTGTCGGGGCGTATGCGCTTCGTCGGTTCGTCGTACGCAGCGTATTTCGTCGGCGGTTAGTTCGCAGCGCATTCGTCCGCCGCCATGGCAGGTGTTCGTTTGCGTCGCGTATTGGTTCCTCGCTAACGTGGTCGCTCGTTTGCTCGCTTCGGATGGACGCGGGTCGGTCGTGGCGCATGCGGCTATCGCGTCTAAAACGGGGCGGCTAGTGTTATTCGGAGGCTTATGCGGGATTACATCTTCTAGGAGCCTCCCTCGTCCATTTCGCTTCCGCTGGGGAGGGGCAAGCGTGCACGTGGGTGCCGCTATATTCCCAGTGGAGACCCGCGTCCTTCCAGGGGGTTGCGTCTTTCCACCAAGCTCGCGCGCCTCGCGGTAGCCGGCGTGTGTCGTCGCCCAATCAAATGGTGACAGCAGGGGACGTTTCGTCACGGCGCGGGAGTAGGCTGGACGGCGGCGTAATGCAGCTGTCCCTTCTCCTAGTAATTTTCCAATGGGGCAATTTCCGTGGGACGGCTACACTGTTGACCAGCCGGGCCAGCCCCCATGCTTGATTCCAACGTCGCTCCCCGTTTTCGCGCGAAAACCCATCGCTGATTCCAGCTCGTTCCACCATTCAGAGTCAATCGAGCATCCGCTGGTTACCAGACTCGTACAGGCTTCATGAAGCGTTCTAGAGCGCGGGTGCGGTGAGTCGATAGGCGCGCGGCGGGTCGTCAACGAAAATATCGCAGCGTAGGCGTAGAACTCTTGCGTGGCGCGGCGAAAAACTGCATGCGTGGCATTGCGAATTCCGAACGAACGCGTGGCAGGTTGAGCGGGTTTTGAGGCCCTCTCCTTCCTTCCAGTGAGGGTGACCGTTGCCGATGCTTTCGTGTCGAAGAACACCGGCTTTCGCATGGCGAACGAGCGGCGCGCTGGGCCAACTTCTGTGTCTCCCGCGACGTGCATTAACGTCTCTTATGCGGTCTCCTTTTCCTTCGCGCAGTGCGGCCGCTAGGCTCGGGCGGCCTTACACGAAGGAGCGCCCATAGAGGCGAGTAAATGATGCGGGTGGCACAGGAGTCGCGTGTGCCCCTGTTGGGCGGGTGCGTGCGCGCTATTTGCACCTTCGCACGACGAACGGTGCCAGCTCACTCCGCGATTTGATGGGTTCAGGCTAGCTATGATTAGCATGACGTCTAAGCGGAACGCGGCGTGTTCGCTTGGCGTTGTGTGACGGGCAATTGCGTGGCGCCACGTTAACGGTTGCGTTTCCTGACGTCTTGCGCGTGCGCAATCGGCGGCGGTGGTAGCAGCGACCCTCTTTTGCGATGCGGTTAACTGCGGACGCCCTCGGCGCTGACCGCAGCGTATCGATGATGTGTCGGTGCGTGTAGCTATCTACGTATTCGGGCTTTCCGCGGGGCGTGGCTCACTTAGTCGATAGTCGGCGTAGATGGCTGCCTTAGTTCGCGCGCCCGCCGAGCCCGGCGGCATTTCGGGAGTTAGTTACGTGGCGGGTGGCGCTGCGTCCTTTTGTCCGCTAATCTCGCGCTCGCTCGGCGAGGCGGCGTCCGTCGCGGCGCTGCGACGCGTGTCGTTTCGGGGGCGAGGTTCTTCACTGGGAGCTTCCGGCAGTTGCGCGGCACTTCAGGGTTGGCTTCGGTGACCTGCCCGGCGGTATTAGACGCGACTCGCTTCAACTCCTTGCGAAAGCGTGCGACGATTGGCGCGGGTAGTGAGCGCATGGGCTCCCAAGTGTCGTCGCGCGGTGAATAGCCCTTCCATCGCACACGAAAGACTGCCTCTCCAGCGTCGTCGATGCCTTCGGCCATCAGCTTGTCGATCATAAATTCACGCGTTCCGTACCCGGCTTCCGGGTTAACCTTGCGTGCGTCGTCGAATTCGTGCTCGTCCACTCGCGGCGAATCGTTCGCTTCTTCCGTATTGCTATAGCCTTCGGCGCTGTCAGGCGCGACGGGTGCGTGCGACGCGGGGCGAGGGGCGAGGCGGATGCGGTCAGAACTGACCAGCTCGGGCACACCATCTATCACGATTTCGTAGATATGGTCGCGGCAACTTATTACGGGAAAGGGGCCGGAGACAGGGTAGTCCAATTTCGACGCGCGCGTACCCTCATCTCGCTGCGCTTGCGTCGTCGCTCCCGCGCGCGTGTCCAGATATACTTGGTCACCAACCTTGACACCTTTGTTCACCGTGCGTACGCTGCGGTCGAAGTCGCGCTTGTATCTTGTTTGCGCGTTCTTCAACGCATTCGCCGCGCGCGCGTACGCTTCCGATAGTCGCGCGAGGAACTCCATGCGAAGGAACGGCGTGCTGCGGATAGTGTCCACTTGTTCCGTGCCTAACGATACAGGGTAGCGCGTGAGTGTCAGTTCGAAAGGCGACGTATTCGTCGAGCGATGTATCGCGCGGTTGTAGGCGTACGCTAGCGCGTCCAAATGCTCGTCCCAATCCTTTCGCTCTTCGTTGACGTAGTGGCGTAGCATCGCGACGATTGTGCGGTTCATGCGCTCGACTTGTCCATTCGATTGTGGATAGTACGTCGTCGTGAAGATGTTTCGCGTTCCCATCAGCGCACATGTTTCTTGGAACAACTTCGAGCGAAACTGCGGTCCGTTGTCAGAAAGCAGCGTGCGTGGCAGTCCATATACGAAAACCCAGTCTCGGCAAAATGCTTTCGCGACGGCGAGTGCGGATACGCGTCCGAGCGCGATAAGTCGGCAAAGCTTGCTATAGCGGTCTGCTATTACGAGTACGAAGCGGCGTTGGCGTGGCGTCTCGGGCAACGGACCCAGTATATCTATGGCGACGTCCTCGAGCGGGCGCGTCGCGGGGAATAGCTTCAGGGCGTTCGTATGGCGATATTGCGTAACGCGGTTGCGTGCGCACGCGTCGCACTGTCTCACCGTAGTATAGACGTCTACGCTCATCATCGGCCAGTAGTACGCGCGTCGGATTGCGTCATACATGCGTCGCGCACCCGGGTGTCCTGCGGTTACCGCGTAGTGGTTAGCTCGCAAAATGCGCCCCTTTATGGTTTCGGGCACGACTATCTGCGTAGCATCATCGAGCGGAGCGGTCCTCATGAGAATCCCATCGGGGGACAGGTGAAAACGCGATTGCGGCGCGGTCTCGACGTCGCGTTTTGCGTTCTGGCAGAACTCGTCCGTAGCCTGCTCGCGTATCCACTCGTCAGCGGATACGGGTGGTTCGATACATGCTCGAGATGTCAGCGGACAATCTAGGCTAGGGTAATATTCGGCGTAATCGCATAGTAGCGCGGAGTTGGTTCGAGCGTGGGCGTCCGCGTGCGGTTCGACGATGTTCGCGGCGTCGAAGCAGGGTATCTCGTCTGGTATTTCCGTTTCGTCACCGCTTCGCGTGGCCATTCGCGAGAGCGTGTCGGCGATAACATGGCGTTCACCCTTCTTGTATTCGACATCGAATTCGAACTCGGCGAGTCGCAGCCGCCAGCGCGCGAGTCGTCCTTCCGCGGAGGTCATATTTAGGATCCAGCGCAGCGAATTATGGTCCGTGCGAACCGTGAACTTCCGTCCTTCTATATATGCGCGTAGTAGTACACGGCCCATACCACTGCGAGGCATTCGCGTTCCGTCGTCGAATAATTACGCTCTGCGTCGTTAAGCGTGCGCGACCAGTATCCGACTGGATGTAATACGTCGTAGTCTGCGTCTAGCTGTAGTAACGCGCATCCGAATTGGCCTTGCGACGCGTCGGTGTCGAGCACATACGGGTGCCCTTCGCGTGGCAGACGTAGGATAGGCGGAGATAGCATCGCTTGTCGCAATGATTCGAACGCGCGCGTTTGCTCTGGCGTCGGCGCGGGTAGGTTATCTCCTTGGTCCTTCTTCAGCAGCTGCGTAAGCGGCGCGGCTATGAACGCGAATTTCTCGACGAATCGGCGGTATACGTTGCACGTCCCCAGGAAGCTGCGCAGTTGCGTTTTCGTCGTCGGGTACGTCGCATCGCACAGTGCGTCGCATTTCGTCGCCGGCACGGATAGCTTTCCAGGCGAAATAGTATGTCCCAGGTAGTCATCGGATACGCGTCCTTTACGGTAGCGGCGTTTAGGCGGCGGTAGTCGATGCAGAAGCGAGAAGTTCCGTCCTTCTTGGGTACGACTACGACCGGGCTTGCCCATTCCGACGTAGACGTAGCAGGTTCGATTACTCCAGCGCGGAGCATCTTCTCCACTTGCGTACGGATAATTTCGCGCGACGCGTGTCCGGCGCGGTACGGCGGTTGGTTGACGGGGGTCGCCCCCGGAACTAATTCGATACGGTGTTCCGTCGCGTGGATGGCTCCGAGCGTGCCATTCCACATTCGCTCGTGCTTTCGCAGCATCTCGATAATTCGCGCGTGTAGGTCGTCGTCTACTCGCTCATCGCATAGCGTCGCGCGTAGTAGATCTTCCCAATGCGGCGTCGCGTTCGCAATTCCGTCGGCTTCGCACGGTTCCGGCGGACTCGTAGCGTTACGTTGCACCGCGTCGTCGGGAGGTCGGTCTTGCGGAGTCGGCGCTTCTTGTGCAACTTGTAGGCAACCTACGGGGTTGGGCACTGCGGCGCCCACCTTCATGCCTTTGGGCAATACCTGTAAGTGGGTGCCGGCGTTGTGCACATGCACAATTGAAGGGCACGTTCCTTTTAACCTGCGTTTCACCATTGGCTAGACGAAGCAACTTCTGCCCGTAGAGGTTGGTCGCGGGTATCGTAATGCAGCGTCTGTCAGCACCCGTGGTGACTTCGATAGCTCGCGTCGCGTGCGGCGGAATTGACGTGCGACGCGGATAGGCGCGAAATCTGTTGGTCGGGTAGTCTTGGGGGTCGATGCGCGGCGCGGTTTCGTCGGCGTGCGTGGGAGCATCGGAACGTGGTCTCCATACACTACGGTGTTGAAAAGGGGGCCTCAGACAGTACTGCGAGACAGTGATTTTTACTGTCTGAGACAGTAAAAATCACTATGCGGCAAATGAAAATTAATGCCACACTTGGAGACAGTGATTTGCACTGTCTGGCAGACAGTACGGAACACTGTCTGCAGACAGTAAAAAACACTGTCTCACAGTACTGTCTGAGGCAGTGAATGGAGACAGTAAAAATTAATGATTTATTCAATAGTTGGATATGATGTAATTTACTGTACTGGGCAGTGTTGGCGGATAGTGTTTTGTATTGGCCAAGGCAACATGGCCGGATAGTGAAATACGCTGCCTGGGACAATAGATGGAACCAACACGGTGCACTGTCCTGGGCAGTACCTGGAGACAGTGATTTTCACTGTCCTGGGCAGTACCTGGAGACAGTGATTTTCACTGTCCTGGGCAGTACCTGGAGACAGTGATTTTCACTGTCCTGGGCAATACCTGGAGACAGTGATTTTCACTGTCCTGGGCAGTACCTGGAGACAGTGATTTTCACTGTCCTGGGCAGTACCTGTAGACAGTACTTTGTGCTGCCCTGGGCAGTACCTGTAGACAGTACTTTGTGCTGCCCTGGGCAGCACCTGTAGACAGTACTTTGTGCTGCCCTGGGCAGCACCTGTAGACAGTACTTTGTGCTGCCCTGGGCAGCACCTGTAGACAGTACTTTGTGCTGCCCTGGGCAGCACCTGTAGACAGTACTTTGTGCTGCCCTGGGCAGCACCTGTAGACAGTACTTTGTGCTGCCCTGGGCAGCACCTGTAGACAGTACTTTGTGCTGCCCTGGGCAGCACCTGTAGACAGTACTTTGTGCTGCCCTGGGCAGCACCTGTAGACAGTACTTTGTGCTGCCCTGGGCAGCACCTGTAGACAGTACTTTGTGCTGCCCTGGGCAGCACCTGTAGACAGTACTTTGTGCTGCCCTGGGCAGCACCTGTAGACAGTATTTCGTGCTGCCCTGGGCAGCACCTGTAGACAGTATTTCGTGCTGCCCTGGGCAGCACCTGTAGACAGTACTTTGTGCTGCCCTGGGCAGCACCTGTAGACAGTATTTCGTGCTGCCCTGGGCAGCACCTGGAGACAGTATTTCGTGCTGCCCTGGGCAGCACCTGGAGACAGTATTTCGTGCTGCCCTGGGCAGCACCTGGAGACAGTAAAAGTAGTGTCCTGATATAGTAAAATTCGGTGTCTGGGAGTGGTGGATGAGATGGAGCGTCACGCTGTCGTGGGCATCTTTCTGGGGTAGAGGAAGGCAGTTCTAGCGCTATGAGGATGGGGCATGGACGGTATTCATATGGGAATGGACAGAATAGTACGGCTAGGAATTTTTATTTCGTAGTGACTATGAGCTAGCGAGAGGTATACGCGGTAGGATAGGTAGCAATCTAAGAGGGTGCGATATGGGAAGCTTCACTCTGGATTTGTTTATTTGCGCAGGCTACATTGAGAATAAACAATCCCTATGTTAAAAATGCTACTACAACTAACACTATTCCGACGAGTAAAACTAAAACTACTAGAAAAGTCTAGAAATCTATCAACTGATTGAGCTGCATGAATAAGCTAGGAAATGAAGAGAAGAAGAAAAAATGATGTAGAGAAAGGAAACAAGTTAGTGACGTTGAATTGGAGAGGGAAATTGATGGTGATTAGGAGACTAACGTACCTTAACAAATACCATTGCATCCCAAATTGAGATATGTACTCACAGGCAGAAAAGAAAATTAGTGGAGAAGTGGTAAGAGAGAAAGATAAATGAAAGTAGAATTGGAACACTCACCGACTGGAAACCTGAGAAAGAGAAAACGAATAGAAAACTGGGTTAGTGGCGTGAGTTGTGGAAACGTACCATCATGGTTCATATCCGTCGGAGACAAAGCAACAACTTTGGCCTTGGGAGCCGTATTGATGATCTAAAACTTACGCTTTGGAAGCAGTTTAGATGATCTATACGGCTTCCACGGCCAGGGTTGTTGCTTTGCTTCCGACGGATATGAAGATGGAAACAGGGATCTCCAGAATCTGTTGTTTAAGTAGCACTCTGCGGGCGGAAATGACGTGTACTCTAACAATAGAGGGATGAATTTGAAACGGAGCGGTGCGATGGGAGGCCCAGAAAAACGATACCTAGGGTGCGAATTACGCTTTGAAGCACATGACCTGGCAGAACAGGCGCAAAATTATTGTATCTTCTACCGCCTTCTCTAGTCTATAATGACGTCATCACTACAGAAATATAGGAAAAACACTAGCATATCGGGCCTACTGGAAAGGGGGAGGCGAGGAGTAGGAAAAATGGCGCACTTTCCTGGACGAGGAGTCCGCGCTTCCAGTGATGATTTGGACGGTATATATCGATGACGTCATTGCATGCTCTGAGCACACTTGGCAGGCAGTCAAAGCGGGCCACGTGGATGTGGGCGGCTAGGAAACAGCAGTGTGGGAGAAATTTTATAATTTTCATGTTGCAAGCGAGCAGTGAATCTGCATTGCAATATATAAATTTATGCTAATTTAAGATATCACACCGAGTACGATTCAACGAGAGATTGTGCTTTCAACTTGTAAATAGGGCCGAAAATGGTAGAGTATACGAGTAGGAAGTACGTGTATGAGAAAATCAGATTCAGTATTAGTGCCTAGAGCATCACTGCGAAATAAACGGCCGTTTTCCGGAAATGGATACATCTTGGCTGGGTTTGTGGTTAGGGGATGCGATACAAGATAGCAAAACGATGTTGAGTCCGGATGAAATAGCAATCAATGTGCATAAAGCAATGAGCATAGGGCAAAGCATTGTGGTGAACCAGTTCATTGGATCGAATGAAAGCCTGGAAAGGTTTCGTAACGGTTAAAAGTAGTAGTACTGTATTGAGATAGTAGTCATGTCATAGAAGTTTAGAGTTGTATTCTATGCAACAAAACTGAGCGAAGAAGAAAAGAACAAAAACATCAAGATGGCTCCGAGACGGACTCCTATTCGAAAGAAAACCACAAGTCGTAGGACAAAGGCGAGATTCGATTCACTCAATGTGGCCAGTCCCAGTAAACAGCTTCCTGGGAAACTGCAGGGAGAAATCCGCAGCAGTGATGCAGCCTGCATGAACAAAGAAATCCCGAGAGGTAATGAGCTACGACGTGAGTGTACCACAGATGACCTATTGGAGTCCCCAATCCCTATGGGTGACACAATAGAAGGTTGTATTGATGTGTACAGCAACAACGATGAAGCTGGAAGTGACATCTACGTAGCATCGAGCACGCTAATGGAATCGGAAGAAGCAACCGGACGAGGTTCTGATTCCATTTCAACTGGAGGCCCGATAGACCGAAATGCTGGGGATGAAGCATGTGGTGATTTCAAGGCATTACTACAATGGCCTGCGATGTATGGGGCTCTTCAGCTGAGTGGAACTCAAAGAATGACAAGAGCCCACTATGAAGGTACCCTGTTCGGAATGAATTTCCGCAGAGATCCAAGTGAGCACGTCCCGTCGGACTCTGTGATGCGACAGAAGATACTACCATTCTTGAGGAAACACTGCTATGCAAAGAGCTGTGACATCGAGTTTCCGATAGACCTTCGAAAGAGCGGAGCAAGAGCTGCACAGCATCGAGGTGCAGTAGGAACCCGTGGAACAACAGATGACAGAGACAATTGTGGAGGAATGGCGAAAGTTCGTATTGTACTCCCAAGCACATGGGCTCTGAAAGATGTCCAGACTCGACCAATCTTTGAAGCATTCCGCAGTGATGCGAACAATCGAAGCTCGGAAGGAGAAAAATCAACCGCAGAGTGCAGCATTGAAGATTCGTTCATTGCAAAGTGCAGGAGGGGTGTTTTGAGCGACCCATTCGTTCGCACAGCAGTTGTTCCCATTGACAGCGATGGGAAAAAGGGTTTGAAGCACATTTATGTACCTGATGGAACAGCAATTCGAATCCGATGTCATCCAGGAGCTCGTCAGGTTGCCGTCATCGAAAGAGCAAAAGGGTTCAGGAAGAATGACAGAGATGGTGGGAAACCGAAGAGGAGAAGAGTGGCGGTTACGTCGTTGTGGGAACTTCATGCTAGGACCATAGTTACCTATGAGGCTCGACACGACGGTGAGCATGATGTGCATGTCGAAAAATATCTGCAGCCGCGAATGTCACATCTATTGGAATGGGAGAGGCAGCATGCTCTGCGAGCGATATCGCAATGTGTAATCGGAGCAGGAGCCAAGGGAAAAGGAACACGAGCTGGGGACGTGATAACCGTTCTATTACCAATTGGAATGGAAGAGGGTGATATTGTTCCACACGTCGTATTGGTGAACAGGTATTTGAAAGAGCAGGTCGGAGAAGCATCCACCATGTTACTTTGCTTTTCACCGGGCGCGAGCTTTGCTGAAGCCAGAAACCCGCCCGATAGACTAGGAAGCCCCAACTATGAAGAAATTCGTGTTTCAGGGGTGTTCTCGGATGGTTTCGGAGACCACAGGTCGCAATGGCACCCAGCGTCTCCGCGAGAAGATGCACCATGTTGGGGAAAGCTGGAGGATGGTCGAAACTACTTTGTTTACCGATTTCTCCTTTACACGGATGACTTTGAACCATTCACAAGCAGGAAGGGAAGTTTTGGTGGATGCTATATGTTACCTCTCAATCTACCGCCTCGGAAAAGGGGAAGCTACCAAGCGGTTCGAGTGATTGGTTTGCCACCTCCGGGAGTGTCCACAAATTGTGTATTGCGATATATCGTTCAAGATATAGTGCGAGGAAGCACAGAGGGTTTCCCAACGAAAAATGCAGAGGGAGAAGATATTGTGGTATTTCTAGACCCAGTGGGGAGCATTGGAGACTATCCTGCAGTTTCACATACCCTGGATGTTCTTGGACACACATCAAACTCTCCGTGCCACATCTGCAGTTTCCGCAAATATGACCTGAGCAGTACTGGTGGCACGAAGAATGCATACACTTCGGTAGTGAACGGGCAAACATCGACGCATGCCAGGAGCAAGTATCGGAATGCATCGACACGTAAGGATGCCACAGAAACCCAGCTTCGCACTCTCGGACTGGCTGCAGAAGAAGGGGAAGATTTACCATTTCATGTCCTGAGCACTTCCTTGGAAGCAGTGCAGGAAGAAGTACCGAAGACGGAAAACGGAGTTTCAGTTGTCCCAGCAATTTTTGACCCGTACCGTTCCGCAGTGATAGCACCTGACCATCTATTGTCTGGACTGGCACAAGATGTACTGAACGCTTGTATTTCAGCTGCCAGCCCACGAATTCGAGAGGTAGCTGAATTGCAAATTCTGGGCGCTCTGAAGAAGTTCAGGATGGGAAGGCAGAACCGTTTATTTGGAACCAACAATCTGCTTTCCATGAACATGAGTGACATATTCAGTGTGCTTCTGATAGCACCTATGGCATTCGAAAACGCAGCTCGAATGATGGATGGGAAAGGGGAAGGTCATCGTGAAAAATTTGATGGGGCCGTCAAACTAGTAGTGATGTTTCAGAAGCTGGTTTCGTGTATTAGTTTCATGCCCGTATGGTGGAAAGACGGTCCCCATGAAGTAGAGACGGCTGACGGAGAAGGTGGCAGGAATGAATACATTCTGGGAAGAACTGTAGACTACGTGGAGACGTTGAATGAGTATTGTCGGAAAGTGAAGGGAGCAGGAGCACATTTGGACAAGCCTAATGTTCATCGTCTTGTCGAGTTTTGTGTTCATACGCTTCCTGCCTACGGCTCTGTGAAGCACGTGCAGGAGCTTATATTCGAACGGATGCATCAGCCGCTGAAGAAAGGTGTGAGAATGTCCAATCACCAAAGCGAACAGCTTTCAGCGCTGGAATTAGTTCTTGCGGATGACTGGCAGACGAGAGTGGCCATTGTTTTGCGCGAAATCGGCATGGAGCCACAACATTGGTCCTCGTCCGAATGCTCTCAAATGGTCAACGTTCTTTCACAGGAGCTAGGGAGAGAAATAGATGTGGAAGACGAGGTAGTGAAAAACTGCTTCCAGGAACCGGTTCTCCAGCTTCTCTCCCAGCGTCGAGGAAAGATATTGTCGGCGGATGGTGAAATTGTGACGTGGAGAGGGCATGGAGGTATATCTATTGACGAGGTCAAGGAGTACATGAATGGAAAATGTGATATGGCAGAGGGTGCTGTAGGTGTTTTCAAACGGTTCTTTACCGAAAGGTACGGAAGCGGAACAAGCGGGTGTGGAAAGTATGCCGAATGGGTGAGAAGAGTTTCTAGAAGCACTACGACAGAGTGGGGAAGGAAAACAGTGCAGAGGTCTGGCTCTCTAGAATCAGGAGCTATCATCCATGCTGTTTGCCCTGAACAGATGAAATGTGAGGATGGTGCAACTTCACAAGCGATTCTGTACCCGGCGTCTCGTCTCACATCAGAGATAATGCGGGGAAGAATTAATTATGAACCGCGGTTTTTTATTGTTCTAGCGTTCTTTATCCTGAGGAACGAGAGTGCGAGAGATGAGCAAGGTACAGCTTATGGAGTTTGCCTGGGTTTGCAAAAAACTGATGAAGGAGTGTTCAAGGTCGAAGAGAGGCGACGAACAGTAATTGTGGAGATGAGTGAGGGAGTCACTGAGGTGTTTGGTATGCACTATTGCAATGGGAGTGTATGCGAATATGATGAGAACATGAGGGAGGTAAGGCACGGACCCGGACTGCTGGAGGGTGGAGAGATATATGCACTATGTAGGCGAGACGGATTTCCACCGAGGGCTGCATGATTTTTAGGGAAGAATAAAATGAATAACCAGATGCATCACATATGAATTGTACACTCTAGGGCGGTGGTGGATTGGTGCAAAGTAGTGGGGAGAGGATCTGAGAGGATGGAGGGAGGTATGCTTACAGCAAAGTCATCGTTACGATGACTTTGCTGTAAGAAAACGTTTCCATTACAGTGGCCAAGAATGTTTTACCGGGTAAAAAAATCGTGGCAGCTGTAATGATTTGCTTTCTTACAGCAAAGTCATCGTAACGATGACTTTGCTGTAAGGAACCGTTTCCTTGCAGTGGCCGAAGAATTTTTTACCGGGTAAAAAATCAGCAAGAAATTTTACCGGGTAAAAAAATTGTGGCCGCTGTAATGATTTGCTTTCTTACAGCAAAGTCATCGTTACGATGACTTTGCTGTAAGAAAACGTTTCATTACAGCGGCCACAATTTTTTACCCGGTAAAGAAATCATGGCTACTGTAATGTTTTCTTTTCTTACAGCAAAGTCATCGTAACGATGACTTTGCTGTAAGAAAACGTTTCATTACAGCGGCCACAATTTTTTTACCCGGTAAAGAAATCATGGCTGCTGTAATGTTTTCTTTTCTTACAGCAAAGTCATCGTAACGATGACTTTGCTGTAAGAAAACGTTTCATTACAGCAAATTCATCGATAGTTAAGGTTAAGTAACCAACTTTAGGATGTCCAGAGGACCTGCTCGTTGTAAGGAATAAGGAATATTGATCAACTGACGAGGAGGAAGCATTTTGAATCGACTAGGGTAGGAACGCAATGAGATTTGGTATGCAAGAAAACTGAATCGCAGTAGTGAATAGGTAGTTGAAATGAATTCATATTGATGTTCTTTGGTGTATTGTCCATTGGAGCACATTGAAAACCATTTATATGATCACCGTTTAAATAGTCTATGAATCCTTTGCAGCCGAGTACGCCAATAGGAAGAAATTCAAGCAGTGGCCTGCACGGGAACCGTTCATTTGTGAGTAGCAAAAGTTAGTGTAGAAATGAATTTTTCAGACTTGTAGGAGAGGTGGATCGTAGTAAATGTATAAAACTCACGTAGAATCGATTGATAGGAATCAATGGTACGGAAGAAGAAGCGAGGTGGAGAGTGTGGATGAAATAGGTTGTTGGAATATGAATGATAATTGACGTGGTGAGGTAAACGGGTTCGATTGCATTATATGCGCTAGAGGTACATACTATTAGGTGTAGATTGATGGAAAGGGCTAAACGCTTTGTGGAGGTATCAGGATCAGGTAGAGTCAGAGGTGCTGAGCGGGTGCAGCGTAAGGTTCATCAGGACTGAACGTAGGTAGGGAATGTCTTGTCCGGACAGTATAAGAGAGGAAGCTGAGAGACGGGAAGCGCACTCGGAGGTACCACAATTGTGGATTTCATCGTCTACACAACATTTGAACAGAGAACCGATTGAACGAACTGAGATTGCAGGGATTACAATGGGAGACAATAGTATCATGAATACTACAGCGGAGAAGAGCAATTCTCCTTCTGCTGAAGAGAAAAGCATCACTATTGCTCAGTACAGCTCTTCTAAAGTGCAAGTTGATCCTCGCAAAGTGAAATTTCCGACAGTGACCTCCCGTTTGGTGCGACCGGGTCGTGTAAACGAACTGGCCAGCATTTTCATGGATAGAGGTTTCTCTACCACTGGAACTATGATTACAGTCTGCAAAATGGAAGATAACGAAGGAGACGAGTTTTACTGCATCGATGGCTCTCATCGCATAGCTGCTCTGCAACTATGCCTGGAGAAGTACTCAGGAAAGAACAGGGATTCCTTGGAATTGGTTTGGGTACAACAGTTGATTGCGCCGAACGGGCGTCTAATTTTCGATGCGCTGGAGGTTCTGAAACTGTCTCTCGAAGCCAATATACAAACTCACGATGTCGCTTCTGTGAGCATTGCCGACAATGTGTGTGCGGTCATAGAGTTTCTCAGGTTTTCCAACCAGATGGATCTTCCTGTTGTCCGGCTTATTCCTATTCTGAAAGAAGTGAGCTATATTCTGCCGTCCGACAGGAACCGTTCGGAGAACTCGTATAGGCAGTACATCAACATTGCGAAGGGGTTCAATCGCACAGACAGCGTTGCTTTCGTGTACTGGAGCTCTATCCCTAGCGTTTACAATGCTTTGGATAGGAACAGAGAAATCGAGGATGCAAGAACCGAGGGAAGAGATCCGGACTTTTCTCGAATTGACTCTGCCGATATGTACGGGTGCGTGCTCGATCTTGTCAATAACGCAATATTCCGCAATGGCACGGACGGACGCGGGACGCGCGATAAGGAGTGGTTCCAGTGGTTTGTGCTCGAGATGACAGCGTCGTGGACAAGGATGAGGAGGAAGAGAGGACTTGTCAGAAATATCGGAAGCGGAAGTCCGTTCACGATGCGCACTTGGCTACTGGCTCTGTTGGCCATCTATGATATGGCAGAGGTCGTCCGCAAGTGGTTGAACTCTGCAACGATGGAGGAATTCGTGCGAACGGATTTGGCAGCAGAAAACGCGAAGGAGGTCGGGGATAATGATCATCGCATTGGAGAGCGCATTGTATTCGTCCTTGTCGACTTTCATGACGACGTGGTAGACAGTAGCAGTCTGAGAACCAAGAACGGGATGTTTACAAACAGTTTTTACGACAAACTGGAATATGCTACCGGGACAAAGGCAATGCAGGAGACGAAAGCGGAGGAGGAGAGGGAACGGAATCGCATGACCCCCGGAGAAATAGAAAAAGCACTTGTTGATGGCGCCAAAGCAGAAGACGAAGAAGCACCTACTGCCGCAGAACAGGGAAATAATTCTACAGAGAAGGAAACTGTGGAAACTTCTGGTCCTGTTCAAGCAGAAGAAGGAGTATCTGCCGAAGCCCAAGCAGAGCAGGAAGTTTCTGCTGTTGTGGAGGAAGAACAGGAAATTACTCCAAATGTGGTGGCTGAAGAAGTGATTCCTGCTGTCGCGACGAAAGCAATAGAAGAGGCACCTCTGAGCACCCCGAAAGAAGCAGAAGACCGTCCTGCCGCAGCAAAAGAGGGAGGACAGGAACGTCCTGCCACGCGTCTTGCAGCAGCTGAGAAGAGGGAAGCAGAACGTCTTGCTGTTCTCCAAAAAGAACAGGAACGTCTTTCAGCTTCAAGGGCAGAGCGGGAAAGTCGTGCCAGGGATAATTCGCCGGGAAGGATTGTCAGAGAAGATCTTCCTCAGGGAAGGAAACAAAGCGGCGATACGCAAAGTCTGGATATCAACTTGGACAATAGTGGTCGCATGGACATAGACACGCCTGGACAACAAGCTGGAGATGCGCAGAACCGCTCTGTGATATTGAAACTTCGAATCAGGACACCAGAAACTTACAGCACTAGCCCGGCCGAAGTGGACAAGGAGAATTCGGGAAGAAGCAGGAGTTCTGGTGGAAGCGGCGATGAAAACGAGTCCAGGTTGGATAAGAAGCGAAGAAGGGAAGATACTAGCGCGAAGTTTTCTGAGCCCAATACGCCGGATGACAACATTGAGATTGGGCCTCCCCGGGAAAAGAAGAGTAGAGTCAATGCAAGAAAACGAACGACTGGAGAAGAAGCACCACTCTTCACTGACGAGCAAGAAAACTCCCTTCCAGACCGCACATTCGCAGAGGACATACCTGAGAAGCTGCCTTTATGCGTTCCTTCCAACTCGAGAATGAAGTATTATATCACAGAAGAAGACATTGATACAATCCGGACGGAGATAATGGAAGCAGCTGCAGGCTACTCTACTTTGGTATGTCCCCTCGGTTCTTGTGAAAGCCAACAATACTTCAGCTACCAGAGAAGAATGATCGACGAGCTTGGTTACGTGGTGTTGCAAGACATTTTCTCTTCTACTACAGTGGGAGCAGCTACGCACGAGTTATTCACACAGATGGCCAGCACATTCCAAGGTACTACAAGTGGCTCAAGTGCAAGTCAGAAGAACCCGTGGAAACCACTTCGACCGAAAGACAGCACTGGTGTATTCAAGACGGACCGGAAAAGCATCTGCGATGACCTTGAGCAAGAAAGCGCGCGGCAGTACAGGAACAAGCTGATTCTGGAGCTAGGTAAGGCGATTTGTGCGGAGAACCTGAAGCTCGGGTTTGGAAGAGAAGAAGCGGTGGTCTTTCCAGAAACGGGTCTTCGTCTGATTTTGACCGCAGAAGGTAGTCAGGAGCAACTTATGCATACCGATGTTCCCGTCCGTGAGGGAACTGGAACTGGTCCTCTCAACTCGCCATCATATTTCATGATGGCTGCTGGTGCGGATGGGTTCATCATTCGTATCGCCAAGTTCAGCCATGTGTGCCTAAGTCATCCAGCGAAAGAAAAGTACCGCGTGCCAGTGACGAACGTGCGCATCCCACCGTATTCCCTGCTTGTATGCCGAACGGACGTGTATCACGGAGGAATGGGATTCGCGGAGGGTCGTTCTTCGGTGAGGTACCAGCATCCTATCCGGTCCCATCTATCACTGCGAACTTCCAGGGAGAAGTTGCTACAGCCTCCCTTCAATGTCAACTACTGGGAGCGTTTAGATATCTGATGAAATTAGTTCTTAATAGCATTCTATGGCAGGCATCAAGGCCGCCTTCAAGTAAACGATGAAAGTTAGGCTAGTACATGACGTTTGCGTATGTAGACGGGTCGAGAGATATACAATACTCAATTTAATATGAGAAGGGGAGGAAACTATGGTGGGCACTACTAGAATAGAACAAGGTAATATCGCAGTCGTCTTTGGTTACAACATTGAGGTGAGGAAGGCTTACAGATGATGCAGTTTCGCTGGGGTGCTGACAGCAAAGTCATCGTAACGATGACTTTGCTGTAAGAAATCAAATCATTACAGCGGCCACAATTTTTTACCGGGTAAAAAATTCTTGCTGATTTTTTTACCCGGTAAAATTTTCTCACCACTGTAATCAAACCTTTCCTTACAGCAAAGTCATCGTAACGATGACTTTGCTGTAAGCATCCCGGGTAAACGGCTTCGGCTGTAAGCGGTTGGGAGTTTCGTCCGTCTCCCACCCTGGGAAGGGTGAGAAGGGAAGTGTGGAGCCGGGAACATCGTACAACGATGGTTTGGACGACTGTTGACGGCTCTGGGGAGCACTCTGCGTCGTGCAAGCCTGGTTTGCGCTGGCTGCACTACCTGGTATTGAACGGTTCTGTGCGCAAAGTTTACTCATGAAGGAGTTAGGGTGTTGTGTACCACACCAACCATAGTTACTAACATTTGCAGTGTACTCTAGTGATGTAATTATTATTCTAGTTTCTAGCTATACAATGATATTAAGTAAGTCAGATGTGCACAGAGCATGGTCTAAGCCTAGCACGGTAGAGAAAGATGGAAGAAAGATTGAAGGGTAGGCATGCAGAGGTATGAAGGCAGCAGTATGTGTAGACTATGGCAGTGGTAAGAAAATATTTCATGCACCAAAGGGTGGGTAGAGTGACATTAGAGAGGTGGTGTGTAGGGGGAAGGTAGGTGGAGATGATGAAGGAGGACAACAGAAACGAGAGCGAGGGTTGAGACCAACGGCTTACAGATGGAGCAGTTTACCAGGGATGCTTACAGCAAAGTCATCGTTACGATGACTTTGCTGTAAGGAAAGGTTTCATTACAGTGGCCATGATTTCTTTACCCGGTAAAAAAATTCCTGGCCGCTGTAATGAAAACGTTTTCTTACAGCAAAGTCATCGTAACGATGACTTTGCTGTCAGGAAACAAAACATTACAGTGGCCATGATTTCTTTACCCGGTAAAAAAATTCCTGGCCTCTGTAATGAAACGTTTCCTTACAGCAAAGTCATCGTAACGATGGCTTTGCTGTAAGGATCCTTGGTAAACTGCCTGAGCTGTAATTGTCGTACAACGAAAAGTGATGTGGAAGGTTCGGATTGGTCAACCGCTGAATATCATTACCAGGGTGTATACTAATAGGAATATGTCAGATCTCTAAGTTTCGCCTATCTTACTCAGCTTACGCAGCAAAACAGCTTGTCGTTCAGATCTTCTTCTCTCTTTCTCAATCTTTCACTCTTCGTTTGTCAATCACTCACCAAAGCAATGGCTCAACAATCCCCCAACGCTTTCGACCGCCAGGTGCGCTCTGCCAGCCGCCGTGACAACGATTCTCCCACTCCTTCTCCCTCTCCTTCTCCCTCTCCTTCTCCTTCTCTGGCCCCCCCTGTCCCCATGGACGTTTGCGAAGCTGCTGCAGCGCTGACCCAGCTCAGCCCAGCACCTAAGCCCGTCCCCTCCCCCCCTTCCGCTTCCGATCCCGCGGTTGTCCCGACAATCGACGCTGGCGTTCCCGCAACTCCGCTTCCGGCTCAATCTGCCGAAGCGGCGCCAGCCGTCGAGGGATCTGGTGCTCCTCTGCCCAGCTCGCCTGCTCCGGACATGATCATCGCGTCCGGCAGCGACTTGGCAGAGGATGCGGAGAAGGTCGATGATCACAACGCTCGTGACATCGTACCGAACAAGCCTCTCCGCAGCACCAGGCTGGCCTACCCTGGCACAGTGCCCATCCCGGTGGATGTGGACTACGACATAAGTCCGGAGAGCTGCCGAAACATTCCAGTCTTCATTTCCCCCCTGGATGTTTCTCCTCCGGCAGTCGTGTCCAGGGTGGTCAGGCCGCATCGCGTTGATGAGTTGAAGAAAACGTTTCTCACTCAGGGATTTTCCGTGATTGCTTCACGCGTGTCCGTCTGCGAGGTGATTGATTCCAATGCAAAAGTACGACTGCAATATGTCGATGGATCTCACCGAGTGACCGCGTTGAAGGCCATTCTCGAGTCGGCTGGACCTGCTCCTGCGAAGGACAGTCCAGAGTGGGAGGAGTTTGTCAAGTCTGACATCTACCGTCGCTTTGGAACTATTCCAGTCGACTTTCTCCTCCCACCGACTCGGCTTGGCCGGGATGTCTTCTGCTCCGAAGAAGTACTCCCGCTTTCACGGCTGATGAACTTCCACACCCACAATGTCAGCGAGGTAACAGTTGCTGACAATGTGTGCTCTGTGATGGAGTTCATCAATATCCACCGCCTGGGAAAGAAGAAGATCGAGCCGACCGTTCAATACATAAAAGAACGGAAAGCGCTGAGCTGGATTCGTCCGAGACAGCTCATGCGCTACGTCTCGATCGCGCGAGGGTTCAAGACCATTGAAAGCCCTGCTTTCAAATACTGGTCGAGCATCCCGAACAGGCCGGAGTTCGTTCAATTTTCTTCCACAGAGGATCTGGCTGGGTGTACGGTGAACTTGTTGTTCAATGGGTCGTTCAGGAGTGCTCCGGATGTACAGAAGTGTTTCATCCTGGAGATGACGGCGCGCTACACTTGTAGCCGTCGGTCGGCCGGGCTGAAACCGTACTCGGTTGGTACCATTGGGCAGGAATGGATTGCTGGTTTGTTGGAAATCTTCGGGTACGTGAAGGAGGTGGCCGAGTACTGGAACGTGTCGGATGTGTTGAGGATGCTGGATGGGTCAATTCCCAGCGGGGGTGACCCGAGCAAGAGCTTCGACATTCGCTCGCGCGTTGTCGAAGTTCTTGCTCAGATGGTCCCCAAGAAGGGGTGCTGGGCAGACTTCCGTCCCAAGGAAGGCCCCCCCGATGGTTACAGTTACGAAAATATTTTTCCCCGTAAGAAGTCTGTCTTCGGGAAGGACGCCAGGAAAATGCTCCTGCGCGTCACTGGGTACCGCGACATGCAAATGCGGAAACGCTTTCACGCGATGTACCCAGACATCCCACATGCTGCGCTCCCAGCCACATGTGGTGATGATGCCCCCATCCCTTCCTCTTCCAATTCCTTGCCCATCCCTTCATCCTCCATTCCTTTGCCCCCACCACCTCAACTGGAATCTTCCAGCAATTCCGAGGTTGCCCCTGTTCCTGTCTCTACCCCTGCCGTGTCTGCATCCTCCCCTGCGGTGACCCCGGTCAAGCCGACTGCGCGTGGTCCCCAGGATGGCAGCGAACGCTCTGGTCCAGTTTCCCACGCCGGGACTGGTACCCCCAACCGTCCTGTCCAAGCCGCGCAGGAGCAGGTCTCACCGGCTTCGCAGCCTGAGCCTGCGACTCCGGCTGCCGAGCAGCACCCTGCTGCTCCGGCCCCCGCTGTCGAAGCTTCCCGTTCTGCATCTGCTAGCAGTTCGGGAAGCTCCAGCGATGACAGCTTCGTCCCTTCACCATCCGGTGGGGTTGGACAGAAGACGGTTGCGAGGATTTCGACGGAGGGCCCTACTCCCGAGAATGTGGTCGAGGGCAGCAGTGCGAAGGGCGGTGCAGATCCTGACGAAGATGTCATTGAAGTCAGTGATTCTGCACCGCCCGGAGTGGAAACTTCTGGGAGGAAAGTGATGCCCAGAAGGAGTACCCGCCTGCAAGCGAGTCGTTCCGGTCGTGGTGGAACGGCGGGTGGTGCTGTGGAGGTCGTCGAGCTGGAGAGCGCCCCCGAGGATGCGGGTGAAAACTCCATCCTCGGGAAGCGTAACTTGGAAGCCGCTTCTGCGACGCCCGAGCCTTCTACCAAAAAGAGAAGGCTCGGTGAGACTTCATCAAAGTCGTCGTCAAAGAAATCCAAGTCGGCTTCCCGAGGTCGCTCTCGGGAGCCGGTTCTCCAGTTCGACGACGCCCAGGAGAATCCCATTCCCGACAGCATCGTCGATGAGAATGTGGCCGCCGTTCTCCCCAGCGCAATTGCGTCTGGCAGCCGGATGAAGTACTATATGGAAAGTACGACGGTGGAGACGGTTCGGGCGGAAATGAGGGCGGCAGCATTCCAGGCAGCTGCATCGCCGGGTGCTGAGGATACGGTGGTGGACAGGTACTTTGCGGTGAAGAAGGCATTGTTGGAAAACTTGGGGTTATTGTTATGGAAGGCCTGTTGGCATCGTCCACGGCTGGTAATGCGACGCATGAGTTGTTCGGTCACTTCGCTAGGCAGTTCCCGCTGGTTGAGGAGTGTTGAAAAACCCTCCCAGCAGTCTGATTCTAACGATGACGACAGGGAGCCACAGGACGAGCCGCCAGCTTTCGCAAAGCCCGCTTCGATCCTTCGCCGTGGCAGTTAATCCACAACGTGGGTGATGCGAAGGGCCGCATCGATGGTGGTCGTGGGCGCCTCTCTCTGCCGCGGCGTGAGTTGTGCGACAAGTTGGAGGAGGGGAATTTGGAGATGTATAAGAACAAGTTGGTGGCAGAGCTTGCTCTTGGTGTTTGTGCGGAGTTCTTGAAGTTGGGAATGGAGGGTGAGGATCCGGTCTTCTTCCCGAAGACAGGAATTGCGGTCTGCTTCTTACAGCAGATGGGCTGCGGACCAGGATGGGCACACGGACTTTCAAGGTAGCGAC
>JALQPE010003154.1:0-60314 GCA_030407315.1 Asparagopsis taxiformis | reverse complement strand
ATTCGTTCGGTTCGAACATATAACAAGATACAAGTTTCTCGATCCTCACCTTGAAAGTTCGCTAGAGGTACATTGTGTATTGTATTTTGGAACCTCTCATCACTAGTTCCTGCACAAAGGAGAGACGCTTTTCCGACGACCTGATCCAAAATGTATAGTTCAACAGAATCCCTCCTTTCAGTACTCTCTCTATTCCTTCGATAGTGGATTTACCGGCATTTGTATTATCATCTTCCCTTTTTCTGTAGCGAACAGATTTTCGGTTGGCTTAGCAGAACGCCATCCTCTGCATGATTCCCTGTTCTCCTCTTCTTCGATCCGATACGTGATCTCAGATCATTATGATACAAAGCATCGGCAATAGAACGAAGTCTTTCATGAGCGAGACGGAAAATCTTGGTACTAGCTTCCACAACCACACATGAAAACGGTCTGTCTTCATCGCTGCGATCGCAGTAGTAAGTGTTCCTCCGTAAACATCAATAACTGAACCCCTCTCAGGACAAACGTGTTGATTATCTCGGATAACATTCCAATATGTTTTCTTTCTGTTAGAACAGGAGATTTTGTTCCTGGAGTGAGAAGTTTGTCTTTCGAAACGGGAATTCTGGACATTGCAGCGAATTTCCGTTTGTTTCTGTTGGGACGAGGTGATATTGGCTTCGAAGGTCTGGCTTGAAACCGTCCTTACGATGTCGGGAGCCCTGGCAACAACTGCAAAACTCGCACGCGTTTTGTGGGAACATATCCCGCGATGTGCTTGTACAGTGTTCGTGTCTTTCATGAATACGAAAGGGTATTCCGACCGTCGAAAACGACGTTTCTCAGCTCATGCAGGAATGCTGGAAAGTTTCGGAATGATACAAACAGAAAAACCAGCCACCTGGCTTCAAGGCTCTCCTTGCCAACTGGCATAATGCATTGATTTCCTTATCACTTATGAAATTGTTATATGCGGTATTACGAAGGGATTTAGAATTCGGGATTCCATACGGAGGGTCGGTAAGAACTAAATCCTGAAGAGGGTACTCATCTGTCCATATTTCCTTGTCGAAGTCCTGCCATTTCATCTGATAGCATGTAATTCCCATTTCAAGACGTAGTCTTTTCTTTCTGGCTCATTCGTACCAGATGAACCGCGTTTAGAATGAAGGTTGAGGCGGTCTGAGTTGATACTAGGTGAGCAGAGAGACATCGTTCTCTGTTATCATTCGGTCGACTGGAATAGAAGTTTTCGGTCCGGTGATAACCTTTTCAGGAAGCGTCGACTTCATCTTGTACAGATTCTTGCGTTATCTGGCTCATCTTCGGTACCGAGACTATATCCTCATCATATTTCGGAGCCTAGTTGAGGAACACTATCTTCCTTCGAGACATCTTTTTTTTCTCTTCTTTCGCGTCCCTTGTATCTGCATTTTCGTTATCGGCTGCCGTCTTGCCAATTTCCTGACAGAAAGAATCGGGATCTGGGTCTTTTCGATGGCTTTCCCGATACTTCTTTTCCTTCATGGGAGCAATTTGAGGGCAAACTTTCCGGTACTGCTTCAAAAGAGCATCCAGAATATTATATCATTTCCATGTTCTCCATAACATCAGTTCGAACTTTGATGAGCGAAGTAGATTCTGCTTGATTGATTCCATGCCCTTGGCCATACCTGTCCTTCATGAAGAACCTCGAACTTACGCGCTTCTTTCATCTCGCTGGGTGTATTCGTATTGCTGGAGGGTATCTTTGTATGATACTGGTTTGAATTTATTCAATCTGGAGATCCCGAAGCCTGTAAAGAGTATGAACTTGAACTTCTTCAGCATCAGTACCCGAAGCATTCATGAACTTGGTTGCAGATTTCAAAGATGTTATATTCACAAATTTGCGATACACGCGACAGTCAACGCTTGTCATTGGGGTATTAGTACCCTTTCTCCGAGTTTTCAATGCCATACTGTTGCTAAAGGGAGGTTCTGCCAAGTCTGGATGCTCCGAATTCATAATTGTTCCAATCTCTTCGATCACTCGCGCAGGAAGGCGCAATGCCGTCGCAGCAGTCTGTCTGACGGTGTTATCCTTGAGGTGGGAGCAACCATCATATGCGGCAGCAACTTGTTTGGCTGTAGGTGGCTTTGAGGTCATGCTCTGCATCCGGTGGGCTTCTTCTTTCATTCCGCTCAAGATATCATAGAACGTGGTTTCGACATATAGTGTTGCATCATGCTTCGGTTCTGATGTCTGCCTAGTTGTTTCAGAACTTGGATAGAATGACCTCCTTTCAGTATCGTGACAGGCCACATAAAAGAGTTCCCACCTCTCCGGGTTCTCATCCATTAACTCCTGGATTGCAGTCAGTGTGCATACCGTCAACAACTCCGTACCAAACGGAACGGCATTCGGACTTCTCTTTCGCCTCACTGTCAGAAAGAAAATCACCCTGAGGACCGCGTATCGTTTTGAAAAAGTCAATAATGTGGCGCTGGAACGACCCGGTCATCTCGACTACGATCGCATTGCGGAGCCCGAAATGAATCCATCAATTCCGTTTGTTTCATCTTGTTCTTGACATTGTGCTGACTTCATGTTTCCAGAAAATATCGACTTCAATCGCAACACACCAGAGCGCACCACTTGTCGAACAGCAGTGAGTGGGATGCATGCCCGCGGATCACACGTGTGTTCGTAGACCCTTCCATGACGTCTGCAAATAAGGCGGTATTAGTGTGCTTCATGGTGGAAGTACCCGGTTCCTCTTCTGGAGGACCTGATTTGGAACTGAGTCTGGACCCACTCCTCTTGAAGAATCTCGTCATGTCATCCAGTTCTGAAATAATGAAGTGCCGGGTAAGAAATGAAGGGGAAACAGAAGCTATAAATCTGTATCAATTTCTCGCACTTTCGCATGAAGGACTTGAAATGATTGTCATGAACGCCATACTCAAGTACAGTGTACTTTCACCATGCATAGTACACTGGCCCAAACCCGAAATGACCGTTCACATTGGATCCAATGTGAACGGTCATTTCAGTTTTGGGCCAGTGTACTGTGCATGGTGAAGCATCTTGGCCATGCAGGGCACGACACGGCTCAAACCGGATTACGACGGCGGTGGTGGCCCGTGTATCGTGGTTCCCATTACTAGGGAGACAATTGAAGTGGATAGGAGACGCAAGCACTCTCCCAATGATTGCCAATCAGAAATATCAGTAGCGGGGTATTCTAAAAATTATATTGCGCCGGGCCGTGTCTATCCAGATGATGGAATGATTTGGCAATCTGATTTGCTATATTGCTCACAACACTTGGCATATTTTTTTTCATATTTCCTAGGAATGGCCCATCTCACCAGGACGATTTCCTATACAGCAAATGGGCCGTACACATCATCTTTTCGCTGCTAATAGCAGGAATTTCTGAACAGGTTTCGCCACCTTACCCTGCGATACCAATATTGCCGAACAGGTCTGAGTATCTTTCACACCGAAAAACCATTCTCATGTCCCCATTGAAATGCCATTTTTCAGTAAACAGCGCAGCTACCAGGTTTCTTTCATCCCTTACTACATTCCATATCCTACATTACACCTTAGAGTACTTTCCTACCCACTGCAACTTAGACGATAAACAATGCATATTAGAAATAGAAACTCAGACCGAAAGAACATTATTATTGCTTGAACGGTGCACAAAGCAGGCCTGCCGAAAAGTAGTACGTCGTACTGTTCTCAAACTACAGAAGCTTGATTCGATTTTTGTACAACTAAAATGGTGTTTACAAGGTTCAGGTGCAATAGCATGCAACTTGATACATATAAATGGTAGAACATTTACATTATGACTCCATTCAATGAACAGAATATTGTTCTACGAACATGTGGAATAATAACGGGAGCAGATAGTGAATCGTTCCCACCAAGAGTATTCGGACTAGAGATCAGACAGATAACATGTCTTTCCACAGTCATTGCTGGTTGAACTACGACTGGCATGCTGGAATCCTTCAATTCAAGAGAGTTCCGGGCGTCCAATGAGATCGATGGATTCAAGGCTCATAATTCAAGAAGTACATCTCGTTCCGAAAAGTACAGAAAGCGCTCATTTGTGACATATTTACATCCTGAACGTTTATAACTGATTAGAAGCTGGTTCCCGTTCTGTTATAAAGCAGGACATGTGCTGCAAGTCCCCGACACTTTCGCCCCATACCACCTCCCTCAACAATGACCGAATCATCAGGATCTAAAATAGACCGACTGTCTTTCGCGATGAAAGGACAGGTGTCCTCTATCAGGAAGAGAAATCTGAACAGGGCAAAAATCATAGCGAAAAAGTTCGAAGATGGAGAATTGCACAAGGTACAATGCTGTTCCCGGCGCTGCTTCGAAATTGCAGCCAGCGAAGATCTAGTAAGGGACTCGTTTCGCGTCGTTGAGTATGATCGTACGAGACGACAGCGCTACTTAGTATCGTTATATGAGCCGGTGTCGGAGATGTACGCATATCGCGGGAGTGCCGTCTGCTATCAATTCTTAATGCAGGTATTCGGCTTCTCCCGCGAGATGCAGTGGTCAAACAAAAAACCACTTAAAAAAGCTGCGCAACTGGCGATCGAGAAAAAAGGGGGGAGAGTGGGAACGTTGTGAGCGCTGTATGCGACTCCGCTCTCCATCTCCTCACCATCGAGTACGCTTGCCGGCAGACAAAGCGCATCAATCCGCGCCGAAAAATTCGCACATTGACACGTGCAGTGCACAGAAATCTGATATGGACAAAAATCTAGCGACGCAAACACAGCCGCAATCTCCTACGGACAAAAATGAAGTGTCGCGTGCTGAGCAGCAGTTTCAACCCTCCAAAGCTACTGAAAAGCCCATCGTGCAACAGTCCGAAAATTCGGAGACGCTTTCGATTCACGAAGAAACGGCGCCGCCGAGTCTTCTGAGTGCTACACAATCGGGAAAGAAGTTATTTCTGGTGGTCAAAGGGGATCAGTGTACGGATGAGGAGCCGTTCTGGTGGCGAGAACACATATAATTACGCGCAAGGGAAACTGTATCGCAAAATTGATGGTTCATTGGTACACCAAAACGGACGCTGACTCCTACCGGAGTAGGTACAAACCGTGCTTTGTGCTCGGCACTCCTACACCCTGGATTGACACAATTGCGCTTACTTCGGTGATTACAACGTTTCACTCGCTAGTGGACGGAAAGTTAGATGGTGCAACCTGTGATCGAGTACGAGAGCAGTTGCCATCGTTTAAATAAGTTGGTAAGACCGTTCACATAAATGTATGTCGTTCAGAATCTCTATAATGCCACTCACTCATTCATAATAATTCATATTGCAAAGTGCTGTGACGTGCATGCACTGTTGCACTGATTGCTTCACTGCCGCCACACAGACATGCACACTTATTTGTACACCCTTCCGTGCCATCCATGCACGCCACAGACTCATGCACACTTCTTTGTACACCCATCTTTGCCATCCATGCACGCCCCAGACTCATGCAAACTTATGTGTAAATCCATCCGTGCTATGCATGCTCCACGCTCCTATACCCCTGTACAATCATACACGCCTTATTGCAAAGTGCCGACGTCCACACACTGCTCCACTGATTGCTTCTCGCACGCCACACACTTATGAGTACAACCATCCGTGTCATACATGCTCCACACTCCTATACCCCTTTACAGTCATATGCTCCAGGCATGGACTGCTATAAGATCCTATTTGCACGTTGAGTGTGTGATGCAGTCCATGCATGGACGTATCACATGCTCCGTCGTGTGCTGATGTCCGCGTCGGCATGCACGCACTGTTGTGCGTGAATTACAATGAGCACCGCCAAGACTGTTGAAGCACTGGAATTGGCCCTGAGGGGTTCAATTACGTGAGAAAACTTTGACCCTCGATTTCTCCTAGAAGGAGTGCTCTATGCGCTCCGAAACCTATCTCATCGTGTTCAGCGTGCCCGAATTAGTCGGGTAGCAACTTCTCCGAAGCTTCTACGACCTTTCTTCATGGAGATAATAACGTCTGAAGTTTCAATTTGTTTGTCAGACTTTCAATTAGTAATTAGAAATGCCAAGATGGGTTGCCATCATGGCAGAGGGAAAATGTTATGATAAGTGTACACGTGTGGGTGATATGATTGAGAAGCCCACGTGTACCAGATTGGCAGCGGGTGCTTGCCAGGACAGACTGTCAGTGACAGACTGTCTGGAGCAGCTATTAACAGGCTGTCCTTAGCACCGCCGGCGCACCTCGGCGAGAATACAAATAATGTAGTGAGCTCGCAGATTCAATAAACGCTCGGTAAGCGACCAATTCGTTTCAACAGGTTATGGGCCCAGCGCGCTCGTAGGTCGTTTCAATATCTCTCGCGCTTCGGTAAGTGCGTCGCTTGCGTCGGCGTCCTCTTACCTCTTTCGTGTCGTTCTCGCCTCGTTCTCTCTTCTCTTCGTCTACTCGCTTTTCTTCCGTTCTGCGCCTTCCCCGCGCGTCCGCGCTCTTGCGTAGAGTGTTCTCCACGCTCTTGCGGCCATCGCCGCGTTCTTCCTTCGCCACCGCGCCACCTCTGTCGCCGCGCCGCACCTCTGTTGCCGCTCCGCGCCGACACTGTGTCATCCTGTCACTGACACTGACATCCTGTCATTCACACTGTGTCACACTGACACTCTGTCATCTTGCCATCCGTCTCTCGGTCATCGTCATCAGGTGACATCATTCTTTTATCTGGGGTTCGCGTGCGAAGGAAAAAGTCTGGCCAGCGTCGCTGCTGGGACTCGAACCAAGGTTCGGTACATCTCCGTGGACCGTCCAACCGACTCGGCTACCGGGCCACTCAAGGCCCAATTAGTGGAATCGACCTTTGCTTTTATATTGGCTAGTCTATACCTTTCTCAACTCGGTCCTGCTCTTGTAAGACAGTGACCTTGTCCTGATCGGTACAGCGTTATAGCCTCTACCTATCACCGAATAAACTCATCGAACGTTTGGTTTCATTGTCAACGGTTTCCACAAGTAAGTTTATACCTTTCACCTTTCGGTCTATTTCAAGGTTTAGACCTTAGTATTGATCGGTATACTTCTAACTCTCTTGTTCTCTTCTCTCTGCAGTGTCTAGCAGTGACGAAGACCGCGTGGAACCGCGCACCGACGAGCAGCCTCCCAGGCTTCGTCGCGAGGGGGAGTCTCTTCAAGACTGGGTCTTCCGCAAAGCCTACAGCATCGCCGAAAGGAGGGATAACAAGAAGAAGTACGCCGCTCACAAGAAGGCAAACCGCTCGAGGTGCCATCACTGCAACGTCTTTCTCAACTCCGCCGAGTCTAGAGTCGCACACTTCAGCGGCTCTATGTTGATAAAGTTTGGTCGCTTACCGAGCGTTTACTGAATCTGCGAGCTCACTACATAATTTGTATTCTCGCCGAGGTGCGCCGGCGGTGCTAAGGACAGCCTGTTCAAGGCTGCTCCAGACAGACTGTCACTGACAGTCTGTCCTAGCAAGCACCCGCTGCCAATCTGGTACACGTGGGCTTCTCTATCATATCATCCACACGTGTACACTTATCATAACATTTTCCCTCTACCATGATGGCAAACCCATCTTGGCATTTCTAATTACTAATTGAAACTATGACAAACAAATTGAAACTTCAGAGGCCAGTTACTCCGTAATGGAGTGTCGTAGGAGCCCCGGAGAAGTTGCTACCCGACTAATTCGGGCACGCTGAATATGATTAGATAGGTTTCAGAGCGCTCAGACCACTCCTTCTAGGAGAAATCGAGGGTCAAAGTTTTCTCACGGAATTAGGCCTACCAGGCCATTCTCAGTGAGTCAACACTCCCCCTCTTTGACCTGCTCGAGGATGAAATATCTGACACGCCGATCATTTCCCGGAGCTTGATAAATTGAACTCGTTGCAGAGGCTTGGTTAACAGATCTGCCGCCATATCTGATGTGGGACAGTAGTCAATGCCGAACAACGTCTTGAGTAAGCTGTCTCGGACGAAGTGATACCGAATGTCGATGTGTTTGGTACGAGTTCCTGAGGCATCGTTCCTAGCCATCTTGATGGAACCTTGGTTGTCGACATTGATTAGGATCGGATCCGCCGAGCTGCTTCCACAGCCAAACCCAACAATATTACTCAACCAAATAGCTTCCTTCACCGCAGCGCTGAGAGCCATATATTCAGCTTCGGAGGAGGATTGCACTACACAACTCTGTTTGTGAGATTTCCAGCTCACCGCTGCTCCAGCCATCATGAACACGTATCCGCTGGTGGATTTCCGATTGATCGTACAACCACCCCAATCTGAGTCACTATATCCGACAGGTGACAGAGGCTTCGATGCCCTGTACAGCACACCAAGGCTTCGAGTACCAGAAATGTATCTTAGAACACGCTTGACAGCAACCCAGAGAGATTTGGTTGGAGTCTCCACGAATTGGGCAAGTCTTCCAACAGCAAATGCGATGTCGGGGCGAGTTCCCACTGCGAGATACATCAAGCTTCCAATGGCTTTGCGGTATAATGTAGAGTCGATGGCCTCTGTTTCAGTATCACTGATGGAAATCTGAGCCTGCATAGGGGTTGCAGCAGGGCTTGAGTTCTCCATGCCGAATCGTTCCAATACCTTTTCAGCGTACCGAGTTTGATTCAAATGAAGTAGTCCTCTAGGTGAGTCCCTTACGATTTCCAGCCCGAGGCACACTCTAGCTTTCCCACAATCTTTCATTTCGAAGCGTCTACTGAACTCAGCCTTCAGCTCGTTCAACATGTCTCTGCTGCTTGAAGCGATAAGGAGGTCATCAACGTAGAGGGCAATGACTATCATCGAATCTTTACGGTACCTCACATATAAACATGGGTCGTACGGAGAACTCTGGAATTCTAGTTCTGAAATGAGAAACTCGTCGATCTTTGCGTGCCATTGCCTCGGAGCCTGTTTTAGTCCATACAAAGCTTTCTGCAGTTTGCAAACATGATTAGGATACTTCGGGTCGACAAAGCCCTCCGGTTGTTCCATGTATATGTCTTGTTCGAGGTCTCCGTAGAGGAAAGCTGTCTTGACGTCCATTTGATCACAATGGAGGTCGTGATGGACAGTGAGAGCGAAGAACATGCGAATAGTGCAGAACTTGACAACCGGTGCATATGTTTCAGCATAGTCAACACCATACTTCTGCTGGAATCCCCGAGTTACCAGGCGAGCTTTATGTTTGACCGAGTGCTCACCAGTTTCACTGACAACATCTTTGCGTTTGAACACCCATTTGGATGAAAGTAGGTTGACAGCTTCACTGCGAGGGACCAAAATCCAGGTGCGGTTTGTATAAAGGGAATTCATTTCAGACTGAATGGCACCGATCCAAAGGTCTTTCTCCTCCCCCTTGGTCACCTCAGTGAAGTTGAGGAGGTGTTCTGGAGTAGGATCGGACGCGGTAGTGACGAGTGCAGTGGTTTTCCACCACTCACTCGGAGGTTTGCGGGTGCGAGACGATTTACGGGGAGCATTGAGTAACGAGGCATCTTGATTGTAGGATGGCGTTGGCGGAGGTGATTGAGGTGAAATATGGTCCGAATCTGAACCTGAATGGGAGGAAGAGGATTCATTTCTGGGAGTTCCTCCATAAGGTTTTCCCTCATTGGGTCTTGTGAGGTACTTCTAGACTGACATCAGCTCCAGTAATGTCTAGATGTGACGGTAGTTTCCTCGACCTCGTCTCCTCGAAAACGACATCGCGAGAGACAACTATTTTCTCATTCGTTAGATCCCACAGTTTATATGCCTTCTGTGATGTTGCATACCCTAGCATGATAGCCTGAACAGCACGAGAATCGAGCGCTTGGAGATGTGTGTTCGGCAGTTTGTACCAACAAATGCTTCCAAATGTTCGCAGGTGTGCAATGTTTGGCTTCCGCCCATACCATAGCTCATATGGAGTGGTTCCAGCGGGGATAGCACGGCTGGTGAGACGATTTCGAATGTAGGCAGCACAAGAAAGTGCTTCCGCCCAGAACTCCAATGGAGTGGAATTGTGGAGAAGCATGGCCCGCATATGTTCCTTAAGGGTGCGATTCATGCGTTCCGCAACTCCGTTTTGTTGGGGAGTGTAGGCACAGGTAGTTTGACGTTGGATACCCCTGTCTTCAAGGAAAGAGCTGAATTCGTTTGAGAAGTACTCTCCCCCTCCGTCTGAGCGTAGTTGACGAAGTTTGCATCCTGTTTGAGTTTCAGTGAGGCGCAGAAATCATTGGAATGCATCGAAACAATCCGACTTACGGTGGAGCAGATACACAGATGGGTAGCGAGACTTATCATCGATGAAGGTCACGAAGTATCGAGCTCCCCTTTCGAACGTATTTCCATTGGCCCTGCCAGATCTGTGTGGATCAGTTGGAGAAGCTCGGAGGCTCTTGTCTCGGAGAATTTTGGGATAGCAGCACGAGGCATTTTACCAGTAACACACCCTTCACATAGATTTTCAGGTGGGGACTGCTCAGGTTTGATTCGGAGTCCTTTGACCGCTGATGTCTTTGCCATACGAGAGATTCCGTTTTTGTGAACATGCCCAAGTCGCTCATGCCACAGCTGCAGTGACGCGATGCAAGCTAACTCAAAGTGCTGTTGTTTATTTCTGGAGGGCATGTAGAGGTCAATTGCATAGAGCCCGTGGCGTCTATGGCCAGTAGCTATTGATTCCCCGTTTTGGGTTAAGAGGACTGCATTGTTCGTGAACTGAACTCCAATTCCTCGAGCCGTGAGAGTACTAACGGATATGAGTGAGAATACGAAGGAGGGGACGTGGAGAACGTCCTGGAGTATGCAGATTCTTGCCTTCCCATTGACAAGGAGTGACAGTTTGACATCGCCACATCCTACTGCTACAGAAGTGGATTTGTCTCCGAGAATCACTTGGAACGGAGTCACGGAACGGTACGAGACAAACATTGAGCGATCGAAGGTCATGTGTGAGGTAGCAGCGGAGTCGATGTACCATGTAGATGTGATTTGTACCGACTTAGCTGAATCCGAACAGGCTGACAAAAGGCAGACGTACTCCTTTTCTTCATCATTGCTCGGTTCAGTCTCGGTGGCTACGGCTGCCATAGAGCCAATATTCCCCTGCGCCAGAGACAAGTTCGGAGAACTGCGTGTTTTATTATTCGAGCGGGAGCGAGATGGTCTTCCATACTTCTGCCAGCAATATGGCTCGGTGTGATTTGTTCGACCGCAATGGGTACACTTCTTCCGGTTGTTCCCAAACTGTTTTCCAGACTTGGAAAGTAGAGCGGCTGTGTCTGTTGAGGAACTTCCCGGTTTTAAAATAGCTGCCCTGCGTTCTTCCTGAAGGAGGAGACTGCGAACTTTGTCGAATGTGAAGGTAGGATCTTCATCTCCAATTGCATCAAGAGCGGTTATCAGCGTCTGGAAGGAAGATGGGAGGCCATTGAGAACAGCCATAGCCATTTCTTTATCATCAATGTCGACGCCCATTGCTGATAGTACCGTTGCCATTTGTCGAACACGGTTGATGTATACGAGCATCTGTTCACCTGGCTTCATAGTCGCTGTGTAAAAGTCGCGCCTTGCAGCGAGTTTGTTTAGGAGAGTGTGCCTTTGATGCACGTTGCAGATCTCTTGCCACATTTCTAAGGCAGTCGTGGTGTGTGCAACGTTTTTGAGCATTTCATCCGACAAGGTAATTCCGATGGCCATTCGAGCTGACTTGTCTTTGCGGAGCCATTTTAAGAGCTCTTCTTGGTCTGTCGGACGTCTAGGGCGAAGATTAGGATCAATCATGTCGTCCACCTCGCGGTGGCCAAGGATGAGTTCCATCTTCTGCTTCCATGAGTGGAAGTTTGAATAATCCAGCTTCTCGATGCGGATGCCGGAAGTATTACTCTCCATGGCTCTGCAGTAAGTCTTATCTGTTCGACCCTTCCCAAGTGGACAACCGATAGTCGTCGAGGACCAAGCTGGGATCTATAGGATAGAGACTGTCTAGCTAAGAGCGAAGTGGATGGAGAACAAGAAAGCAAGGTTTAACGATACGAAATCAGCTAGATTTCTAGTGTCTAGAGGAGAGAGAGAAACTACTTATCGGAGGAAGAAGAAGCTTTGGAAGCTTTGGTGATTTCCAGGGCCTTCGCAATACTGCGATGGCGGTTGCCGCGAAGATGGTTGTCGAACTCACTCTGAGTCCGGACGATGACACCACAGGGCCTGCAAACTTTTAGAGGACCCTCCTTGAGGCGCTCGATGGTTTTCTTGTGTCTGGATCCGTTGAGATGAGCAGCTCTGGACTCAGCGGAATTGAGATATACGTTGCAGTGAGAGCACCTGGAACGGTTTGCAGCCTTGTGAGCGGCGTATTTCTTCTTATTGTCCCTTCTTTCGGCGATGCTATACGCCTTTCGGAAAACACGGTCGCGAAGAGACTCACCGTCGCGTCGAAGCCTCGTAGCTGGCTGCTCGTTATTCGGCTCGATGCGATCCTCGTCACTACTAGACACTATGGAGATAGAGAGAGAGAAGAGGTTAGCAGTTATACCGATCAGGACTAAGGTCTAAACCTTGAAATTGACCGAAAGATGAAAGGTATAACTTACTTTTGAAGATGAATGAGTAGGTTAACCAAAGCAGAAGTTTATTGTTGTGTGACTTATTAATGCTATACCGATCAGGACAAGGTTGCTGACTTACAAGAGCAGAACCGAGTTGAGAAAGGTATAGACAAGTCTTTTATTAGGAGCAGTCGATTCCAGTACGTTGGCCTTAAGTGGGCCACTAGCTCAGCGGTTAAGCCGTGCTATGCAGCGCGGAATCTCGCGGTCGTGCGTTCGAGTCCCAGCGAGAGCGGGAAGAAATTTTTTTATTTGGCGCGAGATAGCTCCAGCGAGAGATCCGATGTGTTCCAAGAGATGTCACTTGATGACAGAATTTTTGTGTCACGATGGCAGTAGATGTTGTCACTGTGACAGTCAGATGACACGATGGTACGCCGAGGGGAGGCGAGACGGACGCCGCAGGAGGGGAGCGCGACGAACGCGACGCGCAGGCGAGCGAAAGCGCACGGAGGCGCAGAACGGGAGCAGGAGGACGCGCAGGAAAGAAGACAAAACGAGAAGAAACAAGGCGAGAAAGGTAAGACTCACGCCGACGCGAAAGAGACACTCACCGCAGCGCTAGAGAATAAGAAACGACCCGAGCGAGCGGACTGGGCCCATAACCTGTTGATAAAGTTTGGTCGCTTACCGAGCGTTTACTGAATCTGCGAGCTCACTACATAATTTGTATTCTCGCCGAGGTGCGCCGGCGGTGCTAAGGACAGCCTGTTCAAGGCTGCTCCAGACAGACTGTCACTGACAGTCTGTCCTAGCAAGCACCCGCTGCCAATCTGGTACACGTGGGCTTCTCTATCATATCATCCACACGTGTACACTTATCATAACATTTTCCCTCTACCATGATGGCAACCCATCTTGGCATTTCTAATTACTAATTGAAACTATGACAAACAAATTGAAACTTCAGAGGCCAGTTACTCCGTAATGGAGTGTCGTAGGAGCCCCGGAGAAGTTGCTACCCGACTAATTCGGGCACGCTGAATATGATTAGATAGGTTTCAGAGCGCTCAGACCACTCCTTCTAGGAGAAATCGAGGGTCAAAGTTTTCTCACGGAATTAGGCCTACCAGGCCCATTCTCAGTGAGTCAACACTCTAGACATAAGAAGACTATCGAACGCCTCAAGGAAGGTGGTCTCAAGGTCTGCAAGCCCTGCGGTGTCATCGTTCGCACCCAGAGCGAGTTCGACAACCACCTCCGCGGTAGTCGCCACCGTGGCATCGAGAAGACTCTCAAAGCCGCTAAAGCCTCTAAGGCTTCTTCCTCCTCCGATAAGTAGTACTCCTCTTCTCTAGACACAATAGAAATCTAGCTGATTTCTCTTTGATAAACCTTGTTTTCTTGTTCTCCACTCATCTTGCTCTTAGCTAAAAGTCTCTATCCTATAGATCCCAGCTTGGTCCTAGACGACTATCGGTTGTCCACTTGGGAAGGGTCGAACAGATAAGACTTCCTGCAGAGCCATGGAGAGCAATTCATCCGGCATTCGCATGGAAAAGCTGGACTACTCCAACTTCCACTCATGGAAGCAAAAGATGGAGCTCATCCTCGGACACCGCGAGGTGGACGAAATGATCGATCCTGACCTACGTCCTCCACGCCCCGCAGAACAGGAAGCACTGTCCAAGTGGCTTCGCAAAGACAAAACTGCTCGGATGACCATCGGGATCACGTTGTCTGATGAGATGCTCAAGAACGTCTTACACACCACTACTGCTCTGGAAATGTGGCAGGAGATCTGTAACGTGCACCAAAGGCACACTCTCCTAAACAAACTAGCTGCAAGGCGTGATTTCTATACTGCCACTATGAAGCCCGGTGAACAGATGCTCGTCTACATTAATCGTGTTCGACAGATGGCCTCGGTTCTCAGCTCTATGGGCGTGATCATCGACGACAAGGAAATGGCTATGGCTGTCCTCAATGGCCTTCCTTCTTCCTTCCAGACACTCATTACTGCTCTTGATGCTATAGGTGATGAGGACCCTACATTCACCTTCGACAAAGTCCGAAGCCTCCTTCTTCAGGAGGAACGTAGAGCTTCTATTCTGAAACCTGGAAGCTCTTCTTCTGACTCGGCTGCACTATTATCTAGGTCTGGGAAACAGCCGGCAGTAACCGAAAGAAATGCACTTATTGCGGTCGTACCAACCACACTGAACCGTATTGTTGGCAAAAGTATGGCCGTCCATCCTTCTCTCGCCCTGCAAGGTCTAGACCTTCTGCTATGGTTACTCTCACCGATTCAGAAGGCAATCCTCCATCAAACACGGTTTCCGCGTCTACTTTCCATAATGATGAAGAGAGAGAGTATGTTTGCCTCATGTCAACTACTCCTGGATCTCTTCATACATCAACTTGGTACATAGACTCTGCTGCCACCTCTCACATGACCTTCGATCGATCCATGTTTGTTTCCTATAAGGAAATAACACCGTTCTCCGTAACTCTGGGAGATAAGTCTACCTCAATGGCAGTCGGCCGTGGTGATGTTCGTTTAATGATCTCTCTATATGGGGAAATAAAACAGTGCATACTTCGTGACGTCCTCCACGTTCCCTCTTTTGTATTTTCTCTCATCTCCGTCAGCACCCTCACTACTCGAGGCATATCGGTGCAGTTCAATAACAATACAGTCATCCTGACTCAGAACAACAAACCGATAGCCACTGGACGGAGAAGCAAGGGACTCTATGCCATTGATCTCTTCTCGTCAGAGGCCCCAAAAGACCATGTGCAGCAAACAGCCTGTGTGGCCTCGCTACAGCTCTGGCACGAGCGGCTCAGGCATGTCAACAAGTCCGGTATCTCACGCATGGAACAGCTATCTGCCGTGAAGGGCCTCCGAATCAAATCTCAGAAATCAGATGCAGGTGCCCCATGTGAAGGATGCATAACCGGCAAAATGCCCCGAGCAGCTATTCCAAAGCTCTCCGAAACGAGAGCATCTGAGCTACTCCAGTTGGTTCACACAGATCTGGCAGGGCCGATGGAAGTACTCTCGAAAGGGGGAGCTCGATACTTTGTGACATTCATCGATGACAAGTCCCGATGGCTAACGGTATACCCGCTCCACCGTAAGTCCGACTGTTTCGACTCCTTCCAGAGATTCCTGCGCATGGCTGAAACGCAAACTGGTTGTACACTCCGCCAACTACGCTCGGATGGAGGGGGAGAGTTCTTCTCAAACGACTTTAGCTCCTTCCTCGACAGCAAAGGCATCAAACGTCAGACCACCTTGCATACACTCCGCAACAGAATGGTGTGGCAGAGAGAATGAACAGAACCCTCAAAGATCAAATTCGTGCCATGCTCCATCACAGCAACACCCCATCCGAGTTCTGGGCAGAAGCACTCTCCTGTGCTGCCTACATTCGTAACCGTGTCACCAGCCGCTCCCTGCCAACTGGAAATACTCCGTATGAGATCTGGTATGGTAGAAAACCGAGTATTGCTCATATGCGAACGTTCGGAAGTAGATGCTGGTACAAAACGCCTGATAAACTTCTTCAGACCCTTGATTTGCGGGCAAAGGAAGCAATTATGCTTGGATACGCAAGCTCCCAGAAAGCCTACAAACTATGGGACACAGCAAATGAAAAGGTCGTTGTGTCGCGAGACGTAGTGTTCGACGAGCTGCAGAAGAAGCGTTTACCATCTTCTGATACAGACTACAACAGCGTTGATGCTGATGGAGACGGCAAGTCTGGTCTCTCTACCAAACAGGATACTCCTCCTTCATCCCATTCGGACTCTGACTCTGACACCAACGCTCCACAACCTCAATCTCCTCCACCAACTCCCTCAGCATCTACTGATGAGTCTCTCCTTAACGCTCCGCGTAAATCTTCTCGATCTCGTACACCTCCGGGTGAGTGGTGGAAAACAAACTGCCCTTGTCTCCACTACTGCTGATACCACTCCGGAACATCTTCTTACCTTCACTGAGGTGACCAAGGGGGAGGAGAAAGATCTCTGGATTGAGGCCATTCAGTCCGAGATGGATTCCCTCGAAGCAAATGGCACCTGGATTCTGGTCCCCCGCAGTGAAGCTCTCAACCTCCTCACTTCGAAGTGGGTCTTCAAACGCAAAGATGTTGTGAGTGAAACTGGTGAGCACTCGATCAAACACAAAGCTCGACTCGTAACTCGAGGATTCCAGCAGAAGTACGGCATCGACTCCGAGACCTATGCCCCCGTTGTCCAGTTCTGTACTCTTCGCATGTTCTTTGCGCTCACTGTCCACCACGATTTGCACTGCGATCAAATGGACGTCAAAACAGCCTTTCTCTACGGAGATCTCGAGCTGGACATATTCATGGAGCAGCCGGAGGGATTCGTCGACTCGAAGCATCCAGACCATGTCTGCAAACTGCAAAAGGCTCTATACGGACTCAAACAAGCTCCGAGGCAGTGGCATGCTAAGATCGATGACTTTCTCATTTCACAGCTCGACTTCCAGAGCTCTCCGTACGATCCATGTTTCTACGTCAGGTATCGTGACGACTCTATGATCATCATTGCACTATACGTCGACGATATTCTTCTTGCTTCAAGCAGTACAGATATGTTGGATGAGCTGAAAGCAGAGTTCAGCAAGCGTTTCGAGATGAAGGATTGTGGTAGAGCTCGGGTATGTCTTGGACTAGAGATTGCGCGCAACACCTCCAAAGGACTGCTACACTTGAATCAGTCCCACTACGCTGAGAAGGTATTGGAACGGTTTGGAATGGAAAACGCAAGTCCCGTTGTTACGCCAATGCAAGCTCAGATCTCCGTCGCGGATACCGAAACTGAGCCCATCGACTCTACGCTCTATCGCAGAGCAATTGGCAGCCTGATGTACCTAGCGGTGGGAACTCGCCCTGACATCGCATTTGCTGTTGGGAGACTTGCACAGTTCGTTGAGGCCCCGACAAAAGCTCTCTGGGTAGCCGTTAAACGTGTCCTACGCTACATCGCTGGTACACGGGACTTTGGCGTGATGTACAGAGCTACAGCAACACTTGCACCAGTCGGGTACAGCGACTCGGACTGGGGCGGTTGTACTATCAACCGGAAGTCGACCAGTGGCTATGTCTTCAAGATGGCTGGAGGAGCGGTGAGCTGGAAGTCTCGTAAGCAAAGCTGCGTAGCCCAGTCTTCCTCAGAAGCAGAATACATGGCTCTCAGTGCAGCAGTGAAGGAGGCAATCTGGCTGAGAAACATCGTTGGTTTCAGCAGCAATACAGATCCTGCAGATCCTATCCTCATCAATGTGGATAATCAAGGATCTATCAAAATGGCTAGGAACGATGCTTCTGGAACCCGCACAAAGCATATCGACATTCGGTATCACTTTGTCCGGGATTGCCTCCTCGAAGGGATGTTCGATATCGACTACTGTCCAACATCCGATATGGTAGCGGATGTCCTCACTAAGCCTCTGCAAAGGATTCAGTTCGTCAAGCTTCGTGAACTTATGGGGGTAACTACCAAATCATTAATCGAGAATGTCAAAGAGGGGGAGTGTTGAAGCACTGGAATTGGCCCTGAGGGGCTCAATTACGTGAGAAAACTTTGACCCTCGATTTCTCCTAGAAGGAGTGCTCTAGGCGCTCCGAAACCTATCTCATCGTGTTCAGCGTGCCCGAATTAGTCGGGTAGCAACTTCTCCGAAGCTTCTACGACCTTTCTTCATGGAGATAATAGCGTCTGAAGTTTCAATTTGTTTGTCATAGTTTCAATTAGTAATTAGAAATGCCAAGATGGGTTGCCATCATGGCAGAGGGGAAATGTTATGATAAGTGTACACGTGTGGGTGATATGATTGAGAAGCCCACGTGTACCAGATTGGCAGCGGGTGTTTGCTAGGACAGACTGTCAGTGACAGACTGTCTGGAGCAGCTATTAACAGGCTGTCCTTAGCACCGCCGACGCACCTCGGCGAGAATACAAATAATGTAGTGAGCTCGCAGATTCAATAAACGCTCGGTAAGCGACCAATTCGTTTCAACAAAGACATCCACGCCATGGCGTCTCGAGTACACACATGTACACAATCATAGTGCACATTATGCTCAAAATATGCAAAAGAAACACTGCTATTTGTTGGCGGGAGGTACAACATGTCACAGAGGGGTGTGCTTGAAATTGAAGCACAACAGGCCGGTACAAAATTTTGAGTCACAATTTGAATTGTGACATGTGATCAAATTTGTACCCGCGGCCGGCGGCTTTCTACTGGAAGCACACCGGCTATTTCATTGCCAGATATGCATTTTCTGTAAGCCGTTCATGCATGACCCACCAAGGCCATGAAAGTATTCCCTCTCCCTTCCGCATCGCACATCCTCTTTCTGCAATGTGTTCCCTTTCCCTTCCCAACGTCTGTTTGCCATGAGTGATCGTCACAAATTTCTCAGCGTGTCGCGCATCGCAAGTATCCTCTGCGTCTTTCTTGCCGTCTTTCCCGCTTGTTAGCCGCACGTTTCCGTCGCCAACTTGGGCGAAATCAATTCTACTCAAGCGGAAACAATTGTTCTGGCGAATGTTTTTAAAATGGCATCACCAGGAACGACCACCTATTCATACTGAAACAGAGAGCATTGATCCTCCACGCTCTCAGCGCATCGCCAATGCTGTCCGAATCATCTTCACCATTCTTGTCACAGACATTGCAACCGCACATGCTGCCACTGAAATTGCGGGCGCACTCTCGGGCGTTAACAGTGCTCTTTCGGCCCGTGCAGTGGACAACGTCCTTTTCAAACGCTGCCAATATCATCGGCGCACCTGTCAGTGAACAGCACAATTCGCAGCTATCACTTGATCGCGCGCGCTCCTCCATGATTATCAAAGCACTTTCCGACACTTCCTACGCTCTAACTTCCCCTCTGGAACCCATCTAGCCTGCCATGGCGTTTTTCACCCCCTTGTTCACCTGTTCACCCACTCTGTCGTTTGTCCGCAGTACAATTTGTACCCTTCATCCTCACTACGGTGTTGAAAAGGGGGCCTCAGACAGTACAGTGAGACAGTGATTTTTACTGTCTGAGACAGTAAAAATCACTATGCGGCAAATGAAAATTAATGCCACACTTGGAGACAGTGATTTGCACTGTCTGGCAGACAGTACGGAACACTGTCTGCAGACAGTAAAAAACACTGTCTCACCGTACTGTCTGAGGCAGTGAATGGAGACAGTAAAAATTAATGATTTAGACAATAGTTGGATATGATGTAATCTACTGTACTGGGCAGTGTTGGCGGATAGTGTTTTGTATTGGCCAGGGCAACATGGCCGGATAGTGAAATACGCTGCCTGGGACAACAGATGGAACCAACACGGTGCACTGTCTCAGATAGGATGAGCGGACAGTGCGCGGCCTTGCTGCAGGCAGCACCTGGAGACAGTAATTTTCACTGTCCTGGGCAGTACCTGGAGACAGTGATTTTCACTGTCCTGGGCAGTACCTGTAGACAGTATTTTGTGCTGCCCTGGGCAGCACCTGGAGACAGTATTTCGTGCTGCCCTGGGCAGCACCTGGAGACAATACTTTGTGCTGCCCTGGGCAGTACCTGGAGACAGTATTTTGTGCTGCCCTGGGCAGCACCTGTAGACAGTAAAAGTAGTGTCCTGATATAGTAAAATTCAGTGTCTGGGAGTGGTGGATGAGATGGAGCGTCATGCTGTCGTGGGCATCTTTTTGGGGTAGAGGGAGGCAGTTCTAGCGCCATGAGGATGGGGCATGGACGGTATTCATATGGGAATGGACAGAATAGTACGGCTAGGAATTTTTATTTAGTAGTGACTATGAGTTAGAGAGAGGTACAAGCGGGAGGATAGGTAGCAATCTAAGAGGGTGCGATATGGGAAGCTTCACTCTGGATTTGTTTATTTGCGCAGGCTACAGTGAGAGTAAACTATCCCTATGTTAAAACTGCTTCTACTACAACTAATACTATTCTGACGAGTAAAACTAAAACTACTAGAAAAGCCTACAAATCCATCAATTGATTGAGCCGCATGAATGAATTAAGAAAGAAAGAGAAGAAGAGAAAAATGATGTAGGGAAAGGAAACAAGTTAGTGACGTTGAATTGGAGTTGTAAATTGATGGTGATTAGGAGACTAACGTACCATAACGAATACCATTCCGTCCCAAATCGAAATATGTACTCACAGGAAGAGCAGAAAAGAAATAGAGAACGAGTAAGAGAGAAAGATGAATGAAAGAAGAAGTGGAAAATTCACCGACTGAAACTCACCGACTGAAAACCTGAGAAAGTGAAAACGAATAGGATACTGGGTTAGTGGCGTGAAATGTGGAAACGTACCATATGATACGTTTCCACATTTCCATCTCCATATCCATCGGAAAAAAAAATAATCACGCTTTGGAAGCGGTATGATATCTATAACGCTTCCAAAGCGTAGTTGTTGTTGCTTTGTTGCCGGAGGATACAGAGATGGAAACATGGATTTCAAGAATCTGTCGTTTAAGTAGTACTCTATGGGCGGAAAGGACGTGTAGGAGAACAATAGAGGGATAAATTTGAAACAGAGCGGTGCGATGTGAGGCCCAGTAAAACGATGCCTAGGGTGCGAATTACGCTTAGAAGCACATGATCTGGCAGAACAGTCCCACATGATCGCATCTTCGACCGCCTTTTATGGTCTAGAATGACGTCATCACTACAGAAATATAGGAAAAAACACTAGCATATGGGGCCTACAGAAAAGGGGGAGGTGAGGAGTAAGAAAAATGGCGCACTTTCCTGGACGAGGAGTCCGCGCTTCCAGTGATGATGTGGATGGTATATATCGATGACGTCATTGCATACTCTGAGCACACTTGGCAGGCAGTCAAAGCGGGCCACGTAGATGGTGGCGGTTAGGAAATAGCAGTGTGGAAGAAATTTTATAATTTTCATGTTGCAAGCGAGCAGTGAATCTGCATTTAATAAATAAATATATACTAATTTAAGATATCACACCGAGTACGATTAAACGAGAGATCATGTTTTCACCTCGTGAATAGGGCCTAGAATATGGTAGAGTATACAACTAGGAACTACGTGTATGAGAAAATCAGATTCGGTATTAGTGCCTAGAGCATCACCGCGTAATAAACGTAAATGGATACGTCTTGACAGGTTTGTCTTGAGGGAATGCGATACATGATAGCAAAACCATTTTGAGTAGGTGCAGCCCGGATATAATAGCAATAATTCAGCAGAAAGTAATAAGCATACGACAAATCATTGTGGTGAACCAGTTCATCTGATCGAATGAAACCCTCGAAAGCTTTCGTAACGGTTGATTGTAGTGGCAGAGAAGTAGCGGAGAAGATTAATTCTCCCTCAGCTAGCGAGACAATCATCACTACTGCCCAGTACAGTTCGCCTGAAATGCAAGGTGACCCTCGCAAAGTGAATGTCACAGGTTGTTCACAAGTGGTTGAAGAAGTCTGCAACGATGGAGCAATTCGTGCGAACAGATTTGGTAGCAGAAAACTCGAAAGGGGTCGGGATACTGATCATCGCATTGAAGAGCGCATTTTATTCATCCTTGTTGACTTTCATGACGACTTGATAGACAGAAGCAGTCTGAGAACCAAGAACGGGATGTTTACAAACAGTTTCGATGACAAACTGGAATATACGGGGACAAAGGCAATGCATCTTACCAAGGCCGAAGAGGAAAGAGAACGGAGTCGAATGAAAACAAGTCCAAGTTGGATAAGAAGCGAAGAAGATAACCCAAGATTGTCTGAACCCGGTATGCCTGATAAAAACAATGAGACTGAGCCTTCCCGGGAAAAGAATAGGTGATTCACTGCAGGGAAACGAATGACTGGAGAAGAAGCACTAATTTTCACTGACGAGCAAGAAAACTCCTTTTCAGACGGCACAATTGCTGAAAAATATTTGGGAAGTTGCCTTTATGCATTCCTTCCAGCTCGAGAGTGAAGTATTGTATCGCAGGAGATATGAAATACTGAGCTCCTTATGAGCAAGAGAGGAAACGATGGCGGGTGGCACTGGAATAGAACAAGAAGGCGATGAGCGTAATGACGCAGTCGTCTTCGTCTGCAAAATTGAGAGGATCAGGAAGACTTACAGAGGGGGCAGTTTCGGCTGAGCGCCGACAGAAAAGGCATGGTAACGATCGTAGCGATGACTTTGCTGTGAGGCAACAAATTATTACAGCAGCCACGATTTTTACCCGGGAAAAAACTTTTTGGTAATTTTTTTACCGGTAAAAAACTCTTCGGTCACTGTGATAGCAATGTTTCCTCACAGCAGCCAGGATTTTTTACCTGGTAAAAATTTCTTGGTGATTTTGTACCTGGTAAAAATTCTCCAGTCACTGTAATGGCAACGTTTCCTTACAGCAAAGCCATCGTTACGATGACTTTGCTGTAAGGAAACGTTTCATTACAGCAGCCACAATTTTATACCCGGTAAAAAATTCTTCGGCCACTGTAATGGAGACCTTTCCTTACAGCAAAGTCATCGTAACGATGGCTTTGCTGTAAGCATCCCTTGTAAACGGCTTCTGCTGTAAGCGGTTGGGAGTTTAGTCCCTCTCCCACCTTGGGAAGGATAGGAAGGGAAGTGTGAAGTCGGGAACATCGCGAGCGGTTTGTTTGGACGGGTGTTGATGGCTCTGGGGAGCACTCTGCGTTACGCTCAACCGGGTCGGAGCTGGATGCAATACATGGTATGGCAGCAAGAGTGCACAAAATTTGTGCCACCATTTTCTCACGGCAGAGACTCGGACGGCGAAATCCGACCTCGCTGAAGAGCTAGAACAGGTCTGGAGTATATCCAAGACCGCTGGAAAGGTACTATCAGAAATTTTCCTGAGCATGCGAGGGGCTTTCCTCACCGAAATCGAGCATAGCAGTTCTGCGACCAAAGCTTACTCATGGAGGAGGTAGGGTGCTGGGTACCACCCCAACCATAGCTACTTACATTTGCAGTGTACTCTAGCGATCTAGTTAGTATTCTACTTCCTCACTGTACAATTATGTTTAGGAAGTTGGATATGCTCTGGGCCTAGCACAGGAGAGGAAGAAGGAAGGGTAGGCATGCAGAAGTATAGAGGCAGTAGTATGTGAAGACTATGGCAGTGGTAGAGAAGTATTTCATGCACCAAAGGGGCGGGCAAAGTGACCAAAGTGACACTAGAGACGTGGTGCGCAGGGCGAAGGGAGGTGGAGATGATGGAGGACAACAGACATGAGAGCGAGGGTTGAGACCAACGGCTTACAGATGGAGCAGTTTACTAGGGATGCTTACAGCAAAGTCATCGTTACGATGACTTTGCTGTAAGAAAACAATTCATTACAGTAGCCATGATTTTTTACCGGGTAAAAAATTCCTGGCCACTGTAATGAAAACGTTTTCTTACAGCAAAGTCATCGTAACGATGACTTTGCTGTAAGCATCCCTGGTAAACTGCCTCAGCTGTAAGCGGCTGGGAGCTTGGTCCCTCCCTCACCTTGGGAAGGGTGAGCAAGGAATTGTGAAGCCGGAAAACATGGCAAAGGGATGGTTTGGACGGTTGTTGGCGGCGTTGGGGAGCACTCGGCGTCGTGCTCACCCAGTCTGGGCTAGGTACCCTATCTGGTATGGCGGCAGGAGTGCACAAAATATGAAACACAATTTTCACAAGAGTGAAATTCTGACTGTCGAAACTCAACCTCCCTAAAATGAACTAGAGCTGGCGTGAGCACCTCCACGACGTCTGGAAAGGTACTGACAGCACGTTTTCGGAGCACGGGCGTAGCTGTCCTCTCTGAGATCAAGCATAGAGTATCCGTTGCCAGATTCTATTCCTGGTGCCATGTGGCACAGTGACTACACCAAATTGCCCTTTTCAGCACAATATAGATTTTTGTTACTCGGAATCTAGCAGTCTTCTATACCAATATAGTTGGTAAGTAAGCTAGCCTAGGATTGTAGGACAATCAGGAAGGATGGGAGGTTAGGTATGCAGCAACATGAAGGGGATAGTATGAGTAGACTATGGCGGTGGTAGACAAGGATTGCACTCACCGAAGGGTCGGCTGGAGTGACACCGGAGTCGACATAGAAGGGAGGTTGGGATAGGCTGGGATAAAGGAAGACAAGAGACATGAGAGAGAGGGTGAAGCCAGACCGCTTACAGCTGAGGCAGTTTACCGAGGGTGCTGACAGCAAAGTCATCGTTACGATGACTTTGCTGTAAGAAAAGAAAACATTACAGCAGGCACGATTTTTTACCCGGTAAAAAAATTCTTGGTGAATTTTTACCCGGTAAAAATTCTTCGCCCACTGTAATGTTTCCTTTTCTTACAGCAAAGTCATCGTAACGATGACTTTGCTGTAAGTAAACGTTTCATTCCAGTAGCCACGATTTTTTACCCGGTAAAAAATTCCTGGTGATTTTTTTACCCGGTAAAAAATTCCTGGTGATTTTTTTACCCGGTAAAATCCTTCCCCAATGTAATGTTTTCTTTTCTTACAGCAAAGTCATCGTAACGATGACTTTGCTGTCAGCACCCTCGGTAAACTGCCTCAGCTGTAAGCGTCTGGTACCTTGGTGCCTCTCTCACCTTGGGAAGGGTGAGAAAGGAATTGTGAAGTCGGGAACATTGTGGAAGGATGGTTTCGACGGCTTCGGGCGGCTTTGAAGAGCAATCTGTGTCTTGTTCAACCGGCCTGAAGTACCTAAAAAGTTCAGTATTGCGAGAGGAGCACGCAAAATTACAACCGGCATGGTGGTGGGAAAATGCATTTTCTCACGACACAGATTCTGGCGGTCGAAACTCAAACTCGTTAAAATGGACTAGAGTTGGTGTGAACACCTCCAGGACCTCTGGAAAGGTACTACCTGCACATTTTCCGAGGCTACAAGCATTTGGTCTCTCCAATATCAAGCATAGATTATCGGTGCGCAAAATCTACTCCTGGTGCTGTGTAGCACATTGACTATACAAAACCGTCCGTTTCAAGTTAAAATAATAATAAACTATAGTCTCAAGTCGGTAGGAATCTAGATGTTCACTTTTACATCGATGGTTATGAAGTAGGTTAGCCTAGGATTGAAGGACAGAAGGTAAACGATAGGATGGTAGGCATGGGGTAAAATGAAGGTGGTGTAAAATGAAGGTGGTGGTATGAGTAGAATATGGAAGTGGTAGACAGGTATTTAATTCACAAGAGGGGCGTGTGAAGTGACACCAGAGGCGCGGTGCTTCACAGGAAGGGAGACTGGAATGATGAAGGAGAACTAGAGACATGAGAGATAGGTTGTTGAGGCATGCTTCTAGCTCTATTATATAACTACATTGCTCCTCAATAGGCTACGCAATCCATTCCAGCAGTTCTAGTAGAAATGGACTATATGAATGTTTAATTTCAATATCAGCATTGTGCAGTTGAGCCTCTTCAAGGTCCGAAAACTTGTCCAGAGTACGCTTCCAGGCGACTTGAAGGCATCCAGAACACTTGCACTTCGTTCTTACAAAGTTCAATTTTGGCTATCACATCTCCAGTTGTGGGAGTCTGGTGACCAAAAGTCGATGCATTCTGGAATCCCTACCACGCAAGTCAGCAGCTTTACGGACGCATAAAACACTTTTCCGTACTCCCTAGAGCCACTTCAGCCCTTACGGATCACTTGCACTTCGTTCCGACAAAGTTCAGTTTTGGCCATCACATCTCCAGTTGTGAGAATCTGGCGAGCAAAAATTAGTGAACTCCGGAAGCTCTACCTCGCAAGCCACCAGCTTTCAGGGCGAATAAAACCGGTTACAGTACTCCCCAGACTCACCCCAACCCTCCCAGACCACTTGCACTTCGTTCCGACAAAGTTCAATTTTGGCCATCACATCTCCAGTTGTGGGAATCTGGTGACCAAAAATCGATGCATTCTGTCAGCCCTAATGCGCAAGCTAGCAGCTTTACGAACTCATAGAACACCTTTCCGTACTCCCTAGAGCCACTCTAACCCTTACAGACCACTTGCACATCATTCGGACAAAGTTCAATTTTGACCATCACATCTCCAGTTGTGAGAATCTGATGACCAAAAATCGATGAATTCTACCAGCCCTTCCACGCAAGCGAGAAGCTTTGAGTGCAATTAAAAGAAGTTTTAGTGCTCCCTAGAACCACCCCAACCCTTTCAGACCACTTTGCAGCCTTTTTCGCGGGGTCCAAAATCGTCTCCTTCTTCTTCCAGAGTGAGAAACATCAGTCCCTCTCATATGCTTACAGAGAAGTTGGTTTACCATGGTTTCTTACAGCAAAGTCATCGTTAAGATGACTTTGCTGTAATGTTTTGTTTTCTTACAGCAAAGTCATCGTTACGATGACTTTGCTGTAAGAAAACAGAGTACTTACAGTTCTGACAGCCTGTCCTGAAGAAGAAAATCCGCCTTAACGATGACTTTGCTGTAAGAAAACAGAGTACTTACAGTTCTGACAGCTTGTCCTGAAAACCCGTCCTCCCGCATCAGTTTATATTCTGTTACCTACCCTAGAGCTCTAATGACGTGCCCAGTCCCAAGTTTCGTACCTGGTGCTGGGCAGAATGGCTAATTAGCGTACTTCATTCTAAGGATGAAGTCGGCATTCTGTCGCGTCTGCAGCCATAACATGCTGTAGGCGCCGATTACAGCGGTGATTACACCGCTTGTGTGTACTGCCATATTAGGTTTTCTCAAATCCTCGTCCGCCCACACGCTCAATTCATGCATGCATTCCCTCACCGCCTTCCACTCGCGTCACACGCACCCTTTCGCCCGCCTAAATGCCCCTTTGCCTTGACATCCCTCATATATCAACTGGTTCGACTCGCACCGCGTTGGTCCACTTAGCATGACCATAGTCGCCGCGCCCATTCTTCGACCACATTCGCCGTCCAGTCGCGCCCAATCCCAACTGCCGCACACATACTTAAACGAGCTTCCCATGATCACTTCCGCCCGGGCTGTCCCAACGGGCATACGATGCCATCCATACTCTGTCCGCAGATGAGCTCAACTCCCTTGTGCCAATCACTTGACGCCATTCGCACCTTCCACACACCCACCTCGCTGTTTCTTACTACCCTTCACACACACCTCGCTCCTGCCCAATCACATCTTCCAGTAAGTCACACTCGGTGATCCATTACCGATTCTCACTAGAATAGATACACCACTGCTTAACCTGATAACACGAACATTTCGTGTACTCTTATCGCAGCGCCAAGCGACACTATCATTTAAACCTAGCTTCAAACCTCTCCAGTCAATCCCACTTATCTAGCAACCACGTGTCAGTCGCCTTCGTTGCGAGCACGCTCATTGAAACAGCGGCATTCATGCATTCACCCCCTCTTGGCAACGACGATCACTTTTTAGAGAAGATGAGCGCCGCCCCGTCCCGTACTGCAGCCCACCGTAGCGCCGCACCGCGCTGCGCAATATACCATGTACAAAGTCACGCAAATACCTCTTCAGATATCTGAATTAGAATTGTGACCGCCACACTGTCCAGCGCGCTGCCAACAAACATGTACACTGCGTCGCACAAACAATTGCAGTATGCGTGCTCGACAACCAATGGAGCACTCGCACCTGCACTGCGAACGCAGCTGCTTTCGCAGACAGCACACGCCTTCAGCTGCGCCAACTCGCCGCTTAGACGCAGATTCCACACGTACAAACTCAACGGTGCACTGCATGCAGTGCACTGCACTCGTATATGTTCAAACTCCAATACTCGTGAATTTCGCAGAGAGTGCAACTGCACTCGTTTCAGCTCGACGCTTTCCTGACCTCCGCTACAACACCCTGCGCTACCCTACAGCGCCGCCCGACTGCCGCGGCGCATAACAGAGCAGAGCGCACGACATGAGCTGGAGAAGTATGTTTAAACATATTTCAATGCAATTTCATTTTTCGTAAATTTACTGCCATCTCAATATCACTCGATTAACGTCCAGTCAATCGCATGTCGATGCTAGTCCATGCCGGTGGACAGCGATACATATCGAAACATGAGAGTATTCGTTCGTGCGTTTGACAACGATCTCATGCTCGTCGCGTCATGGAAGCATCTGCAGCATCCAACCGTTAGTGCTGATAGCACTAATATATATCGTAACAGTACTGTTAACACGTGTTACGATCGCGCACACATCTCATCAGCGTGAAGGTGTGTGTAACCGTCATGTACAGAATTACTTAAGTAAGAAGCAATTGCTTCTGTTGATCAGACAATCACGTAACGAATGGAGTGCACCCTGTGTGTGCTCTATAAAACCGTGAAACAAGTAGAGCGCCCGCCACTGTCCGATTGAGATACCCATCATCATTTGCTACTTGTTTGCGTGACGCCGCCCCCTATAGAATCGCTGCACTACTCACGCACTCACTCACACACACATCAGTTGGCTGTGCTCCGGTTTGGCATGGCCTGGCTTGGCCCATCCACCCATCCGCTGCCTTTCGATACTCCTCCCTTTCATTGCACAATTTCCACTGCCATGTGACGTGTAGTGCGCGCACTGTGTGGTGCAATATTGTTTTTCTACATGTCAACATGTTACGCTAGTGTGAGGCATGCACTGCGGTTGGATATTGCGGCTCTTGTGCAAGATGGCTGACCTCTTGCTGCGCTGCAGCTTTCATCGACTATGTTCTAATATGGTTTTGTTATATATCCGCTAATGATGGCTGTGTGGTGCACAAACAAGCGCTTTTAGCCGCACACCCAGATACCACCTTAGTGAGTGTAGTTGATCAACCGCCTCGACAGTGGTTTTTGACCACATATACTATTGCGCTGTGCCAATCCGTCCCAGTAACGAGGTCGCAATATCGTCGACCTCGCTATTGAGACAATGTAAACAAAGAGGTTTTTCACCACACCCTGTGATCCATGACTTGACCAACTGAGACCGTGAGCCGGATAACGTTGAAATGTTTATTCTTGAACGGCATCTTGAGATGTATTGCACACTTGCACAGCAGTCCCCCATCCCTCGACAGCGAGCCAGTCGTTGCACTCGCGTGTCAATCAAGTGAATTCAGTGTGTCAACGTGCCTTGTACAAAAACTTGGACCGGCTCTTGCGCCCCTGCCACTGCTCAAGCGTATCCAGATACTTGAGTGTGCCAGTCCAGAGTCTTGATATTCAGGTTGATGCATGTGAGGTGCCAAAATAGTCCAAATGGAACATATGACGATTTACGCGGAACAAACATGTTTTCCTGCACAGCGTTGTTCTCTAGTGTTGCGCACTATACCATCTATGCCTTACTATCTAAACGAACAGCTTAAAAATGCTACATCTACAAGCACCAGTGGTGGACTGGGCTCGTCTGTCTTCCAAGAGTTTCCAGAATGGGATGTGGATATGGTTATGACTTCAACGACAACAGCGTGTGGTGAATGATGAGCGAAAAGTTTGTTTACTCGTTGCTTTCACTCGCAGTCTGCCCTGCGTCATGGTGCAATGCGATACAAATTGCTACTGGGAAAGAAGCTTTACAGAGTGAGGCAATGGTAAGGTGTCGGATACATACCAACGCTTCTCATACAAAGCTATATTTGTAAAAGTCAGTAGTATACAGTGTACGTGAGCATTGCATTGCATTGCATCGCATCTAGTAAGCGCGCACACGAACGCACGAATACAGATGCACGCACTGGCGATTAATTCACAACGAGCGCAACTAGTCCACAACAACCATTTGATTCAAGCTCTCCGGGTGATTCTAGCAGCAACGCATCTGCAATGGTTACGACACTAAGCTGTTGGAAAGGACCTGCAAGCAAGTTTCAAACACAAGGCCACACCAGCAGCAGAAAGAAAAAGTACATTTGTAATGAAATGCCACCGATATATTGTCTCCGTCTTGGTTACAGTGTTAGTTTGTGTAGAGGTGCCGCTGTGGTGAATAAGAGCGTTCCGTGTGGCAACAAGCGTATTAAGAAATACATATGTGACTGTGAGCGACATGCGGTGGCATGTTGTTGCGTTACAGACGGTTAGATGATGATGTGAGGGAAGCAGCGATGCAATAACTAGGCGCATATGTAACGCCAACAAAGATGCACACTGTGTTGCATTGAGAGTGCTGCGCTATGTTGGGGCGAGAGAGGAGGTCGACGTGGTGCAGACATCACACATCATTCCATTCAATTATATTCCACCAATACCCGTCAGGTGTATAGAAACTGTATGATTTCTCCCCAGACTCATCTCCCATCGCTCCACTAATCCCACTATCACCACTCCCACTCACGTTTCCATGGTACTCATGTACATCACACGTAGCGTAACCCGTAATCCCCTTACGACCAGGATTGGAAAAGCAGTGGCGTCTTGGAGTCACCGGGACACCATCTGAGAGGTAGGAGTCTCCCCTACTGGTACTGTGACGAATGTGAACCACATCGGGGGTCATCGTAGTTGGCTCTATAGAGCTCATCGCCATCCTCTCGCTTAGTATCGAGCATATCTTGTCAAATTCTAGGAAGCTTACTTGAATTAGATACATTTTTCAGTCCTAATATTTGTCCATAAAGCTAGGCTCCTCTTCGGCAGTAGGCACGAGACCGAAATGGGTGAATTGACTCGTGAGAAAGCGAGCAGACGTATCAATCTTTCCGTAACTAGTGACATCGTAATCATATCGTTGAAATAACACATGTGAGATTAATGGTGTGACCAGTAAAGATGCATGTACAAACGGATTGCAATGACAGTTGGAAGAACTGCCGGGTCGCTCGAATAGGCCTTCCAGGCTTGCAAAAAAGTGTGAACGGCACGCGCATTACGCAACGCCGCACGGTTGAGACGGGCGGGAAGATTGACATGCAAAATGGCCAGCATAAACAGGGAGGTCTGCAGAACAACGTGGACATTTTGTGCACAAAAGCGGTGCAAAAGCTGTGTCTCGGCGTGTCGAAACTCGAGCACGACCGCCGACATGACGTGAAAAATGTGCACGTGTTCCTCAGAGAAGACGCGACGGAGGTCGAGCCACCTATAGTCGCGCAGTGACGATCACACATTTGCCATCGCAAAGTGGCACGCGTGCACGAAGAAAAAGAGCCCGGAGGTGGTGAAGGGGGAGCGCGAGCGCGAGAAGCGGGATTCAAAAGGCGTCAATGCGCTGTGCGTCATCGGTGAACATCAACCAATCGGTTTGGAAGCGACGATGCAGCGTGGTAGCGACGAACAGAAGCGCGTGTGGCGTCGTATTAGTGTCAATCAATTGCGTGCATATGGACTGTGCGGATTGTCAACTACGCAAGGCGATGAGATAACGACCCGCTTGCGATACTTGTTTGCCACGGTCGAGTGTGGTCAATGCTACTTGCACATTGGCGAGAGTGAACTGATTGGTTGTCATGAATTGTGGTTGGCGGCTTGATCCATGAAAATTTTTGTTGGATATATTGTTGAAAGCGTGTGTTTTGTGGTGTGAGGCGTTTGGAAAATCTTGCAATCAGCCTTTCTGTGCGCCAGAAAAACCCATTTCCGAACAGCTGTCTCAACACACGTTCTGCTCGACATTTGGCTGTTTCGCATACCGGCGATGTTCACATTGTCAGCATCTCTCACACATGTACAAGTCGCAGGATTCAACATGGAGACGGCACCAGAGGAGATAACAGCTGTTTACGCTTTGGTCCACTCGGCGCATCGCGACTATGATCGCAAATAGCTCTCGAATTGAGAAAGTAATCAACTATGGAACACTCTTCCGTATCTGTTTCAGTTCCTTCACAGAAGCCTCAGTGATTAGCTCGAAAAGCTCTTTCTGCACCAATTTTGTGCATCGCTGCTCCCATTCGTGAACTCCTATTTATTCCCAACTTCCGTTCGGAAATTGAGGAAAATGACGTCACATTCCTCAGCGATTGCAGGCCCTTCAGCACGATCGTGCTCGTGTAGAATCGATTCTAAATGTCATCGCACTGAAATCGATAGTGTCATCTCCTATCCCAACTGAAATAAACATGATTCTATTCTCTATTGGCAGAATAGGCTTCACTGAGACTAGAAACCTCATTCCCATTCTAGGTCGGTCGATCTGCTATCCTCTTTCATTTATCCTCCCTCGTACTAACTTCGCTACCTACAAATATCTGTAAAGCTCGACCACAATTACTATCTTCGTATACCACACACCATTACACCATTCCAATATTTACCTTCACACCAACACTATGCTCCATATTTCCTCTCAAGTCCACTTCACCAGACAGTGTTGTGAACCAATACACGGTACTACCCGCAGACAATACAATTTGCTATCTACACTACTGTCTACAGATTTCCCCAGACAGTGCAGTAATACAATACAATGCGCTGCCTCAGACAGTAAAATGTACTGTCTGCACATACTGTCTGGCGGCAACACTTCCGGACAGTAAAATTTACTGTTCTGGACAGTAAATTTTACTGTTTTTGGTACTGTCCAGATTTCGTGCCAGTTTATTGCTGCAGCAGTATTCTGAAATTTCCAGACAGTAAATTTTACCGTCTCCGCGCACTGTCTTGGCCAGACAGTAATTTTTACTGTCTCAGACAGTAAATTTACTGTCTTTTTTCATTCCCAACACCGTAGTGCTATTTCCCCGTCCACTGCTACGAGTATCCGGAAAGAATTAACCGGCGAAGGGGAAGAAGGCAAGGCGGTCAAAATTTTTCGCATACGGGGCTTTATGGCGAGGAATAGGGAAACGGCTTCTGGTGGTACAAGCGCGTTGTTTAACCATGCGCAGCGAAGTCATCCACGTCTACAACTACTGAACAAATTCAAGAAGGGTCTGAGCATCATCGTGCAAAGCGACACCGGAAGGGACATGTGCCTCACTTTGAATGTGACGTAGCAATTGCGATATGCAAGTCTCTGATTCCGCCGGAGATGTTGCAGAATTGGGCTATGGTTCGAATATTGATATCGACACCGCCTTCGAAAGAGCAGCTTACTTGTGATATTCTTCCACAGCTGCAGGCGGAAGTGACGACAAAAGTGCGATCGCTGATATCGTCTGCATCTGCAGTTTCGCTGACGCTGGACGTCTGGTGGTACAAAAAGTCGTCATCGCACTCCATGCGCACTTCATCGATAGTGAGTGGACGTGGTGTCATGCTAACCTTGGCATCATCCGATCATCTAACGAGCTTCTTGGAATTATCGATGAGTTTTATCTATCGGATCGCGTCTTTGCCATCGTCCATGCGTCGCATAATCTCACCGACGACGCTATCTTTGAGACTCCATGCATGCTGTCATGTATAGCGCGTGCTGGGCGCGGATATGTGGCATGCAATCACCTGATGATTTGACATTTCATGGCAAGCGTGACGCAATGGTGCAGAGTACCATAGCTATAGTAGCACGTGTCGTACGGAATCTGGATGATCGCGAGTGTCGTGCGGAGTTTGCAAGACTTGCAGCAGTTACAGATCCACATACACCTCTACCTGGGCCTCGGGTGAGAGGATGCTCTATGTCGCTCCTGCAAACATGGGAGAGAATGACAGGTTTTGTTGAGCCGCTTAATCAATTTCTCAAAATGGAGGAATATCGTCGTGAGATACTTCTTGACGAGCATTGACTCATCGTTCACTGTGAATGAATATGACAGTGTAACTCGTGCACTAGGCAGATTTCGGGAAGCTGTGGATGTCACTGGACGGGAAACAATGTCCGACGCAGTGATGCACACAGTGAGCTTGGCTCTGTCGGTATGCAATCGTCTAGAGCCCCTGGAGGCGTCGGGTGTTTTTCAGACGCAACAAGTGAGATGATCACATGAGTTGCATCAGATTTTTATTCAATACAGAGATGTCCATGACGTATATTTCGCTCCCTCGTGTGGCACCTGTACATGGTATGTTGGATGCTATTCGTTTCCCTCTTACCTGTCGACACATTCTATACCAGTGAGCGAAGTTCGCTCACTGCTACGCTCAACATGGTCCCCTCGTAGGCAATGGAACGACAGTCATACCACTGGACACTATTCTCATACTGGAAGAAGCTCAATATCCCAATGTCGCATCCCGCCACGAATCACCCGCTGCTCCCAAATGCTGCAATGCTTCGCACTCGTCCACCCTTCATCCAACTACTCTCCAGCAATGTCCGTTTCGGATGTATACCACAGGCAAAACCACCACCGTGGAATGGGCGAGGCGAATCTGCTGCGATGCTCGGTGCAATTTGCAGGCAATGCTTGGCTGCAAGTGTACAACGAAGACGATGCTATACGCAGAAAGCTATCCAAGGTGGTGGTTGCAAGGGAGGGTGTTGATTCCTCACAATGTCGTAAGCACTTGACTGAGATGGTAGCCAAACTTTCTACACATTCCGATGATCTAACGGGTAAAATTGGTGCTGAATTGTCGGCGGGAGGTGGCAGCATGGATGGGAAATATACAGATACGATTGTTGAATTCATGCGATTGTCCTTTCCACGTTCAACCAGAGAATCCGATGTTCAATATGATGAAGAGGAAGTAGATAAGAGTCTAGAGCAAAATGGACAGGTGTGATTGATAGCGACAGCGGAGGTCTACTAGACCTATTAGTAATAGCTATCGTATGGTATAAACATTCTTAATTCTGCGAGCGATATGAATTCATCAGAAGTAGTAGCTATACTGAACAAAATCTGTACAACATCAAACAATTGCCTGTAATAACTGTGTGCCTTGGTGGCTCCCAACTTCCATGAACTTCAACGGCGGCACACCCATTCTGTCTTCCAATTCAAGATCAACCCTGCCAGACTAGACAACTTCTGAGCCACCCGTTCGTCTGTGTTTTCGGAAGTGGACGCGGACGTCCAGTCTCTCTAGTACGGGTCCTAGTCGGCCCCGAGATTTACTAGAACAAATGAACGTCCGCGTCCAAAAAAACTAAAAAATTTTGGATGCGGACGTCCACTTTCTCTAGTACATATGGCGGAATACTAGGGCCCGACATCCACTTTCTCTAGTACATATGGCGGAATACTAGGACCCGACATCCAGTATACAATATATCAGCGAAAACCGGGAGGGAAGAAATTACAGCGGATGGTAAATTCAGGGCCCATATCGGACCGTATTTTATTCTCTCATTTACGAAACTGCTCGTATACAATACGTCTCTCTAGAATAGGAAATACATATCTGGTCAGAATAGGAAATAAATACCCGGTTAGAATAGGAAATACGTATCCAACCAGAATACGGAATACGTATCCAGCCAGAATACGAAATACGTATCCAACCAGAATACGGAATACGTATCCAGCCAGAATACGAAATACGTATCCAGCCAGAATACAAAATACCTGTCAGCATATCGTCGATCACCCATCTCCCTCACTATCGCGTTCTCCCTACCATCCGAACGCCATGCACTACCATTCGCACATACTTCAAGAACCCTCACGACCTTGATTACAAAAAATCCGCTCCTTCCCAATTCCATCCCCGCTTTCCTCGACACCACCCCAGCCCATTAAATCATCAAGACATCAAACACGAACATGGTCAGCAAAATCTTACACCACTTGAAACCCACTCTCACTTCTATCGTATGCCCGAAAATATACACATACCAGAAACACCTCACAGCTTCATTCCCCATCTTCCTAGATCCCTTCTTCACTTTCCTTCAGTCCTGCCGTTCCTGCTTCACCACTCCTGCATCACATACACAACATCAGAATCAACCACAACAGTCAGATTCAAAAGCAACGCTTACCACGCCAGATATCCTAGAAACTCTCTTACTTACCTCTCCGAGAGGATGAGTGAATCATCCATCCTACACAAAATACAAACCATGATCCAAAAACCTTGCAATGAATAATAATCATAGTCAGCAGTCCATATCTTCGCAAAACAAGTCTTGGTGCTCAGTGAAACTTACCTTCTGTCATCAACATTCCTGCATCATCTACACAACATCGGAATCAACCACAACAGTCAGACTCAAAACCAACCTTCCCTCGCAGCATACTTTCAAAACTTCACGTACCTCTCTTCCATCCTCCGCTCAATACACCACCATGAGTCAACAGGCTTCCAATGAAAATATCGCATCAACGGAAATAGTCAGACTCAAAACCAACGCTTCCCTCAATGGATACCCTAGAGGGTAGAGGATGGAACGAAGGTACGTGCGCGAATCTTGATCAAGATTCGCGCACGTAACTTCATTCCATCCTCTACACTAAACAAAGCAAAGGCGGTCAAAGAATCTCAGTCGGTGATGAGGGCGGAGTGGAGCCTGCGGCGTCGACCGGACAGCTTTCAGCGTCCGCTTAAGTCTTGCTGTGCATACTCGAAATCATCGCCGGCAGTGAGATTGAGTATAGCCCAAGCCATGGTCTCTGATTCCCCGAACAATGAGATCCGGATCGAGAACAACGAATATAAACATATAATCATATATATGAGAATCCATTTGCTTTCCTTACATGATCCGTGGCATATCCGCTGTAAAGCACATTCAGATTCCACGAAGTTCGGAAATAAAAAAGTTTATTATTACAAATGAATTAATTGAAAATTCATCTCCCAGGGCAGTCGTTCGTCCTTCCATGCACACGTTGCCAGCACGCAATGTGATGTAACAGTTGGAAATGATTGAACTCTTGGTTAAATTCCACCGTTGGGATGTCAGCTGGAGTGAGCACAAAACTACTACCCACAAAACTACGAACACGTTACATTCCAAGTCTCGAAAGCACCACAAAACTAAATTGGTCGCATCTGGACGGCACAGTCTCCCCTGTTCAGCTTGCAATCCTCCCCTTTGCGTCAAAACTCGACATGGAATGCAAGTATGAAGGGTGCTTCTACTACTGCGTAGATGCTTATGCGCTCGCGCTGCATGAGCGAACGTGTCGCTACCGTTTCAACCCCTCTCCCCAACATTTCAACAACGCTCGTGTCTCTGCCGTCACCCATGAGCCTGATCGAAACGGCGACCATGATTCCCCGCAACACAGCTCCCCAGACCCAGAATCTGGTCGTGCTTCCTCCAGCGACTCACCCTGTGACGCTCCACTGCCATCAACCTCAACCCCCTCCCGCGCAGACCTCCTCGTGCAATCCCTCGCCGCCAGTCTCACAACCCTCGAGTACAAGGCCGGCGCTGTTGAAGCACTAGAATTGGCCCTGAGGGGCTCAATTACGTGAGAAAACTTTGACCCTCGATTTCTCCTAGAAGGAGTGCTCTATGCGCTCCGAAACCTATCTCATCGTGTTCAGCGTGCCCGAATTAGTCGGGTAGCAACTTCTCCGAAGCTTCTACGACCTTTCTTCATGGAGATAATAGCGTCTGAAGTTTCAATTTGTTTGTCATAGTTTCAATTAGTAATTAGAAATGCCAGGATGGGTTGCCATCATGGCAGAGGGAAAATGTTATGATTAGTGTACACGTGTGGGTGATATGATTGAGAAGCCCACGTGTACCAGATTGGCAGCGGGTGTTTGCTAGGACAGACTGTCAGTGACAGACTGTCTGGAGCAGCCATGAACAGGCTTTCCTTAGCACCGCCGACGCACCTCGGCGAGAATACAAATTATGTAGTGAGCTCGCAGATTCAATAAACGCTCGGTAAGCGACCTATTCGTTTCAACAGGTTATGGGCCCAGTGCGTTCGCTCGGGTCGTTTCTTATTCTCTAGCGCTTCGGTAAGTGCGTCGTTTGCGTCGGCGTTCTCTTACCTATTTCGTGTCGTTCTCGCCTCGTTCTCTCTTCTCTTCGTCTACTCGCTTTTCTTCCGTTCTGCGCCTTCCCGCGCTTGCGCGGTCTTGCTGAGCGTCTCCTCCACGCTCCCCCGACGATCCCCGCGCACCTCTGTCGCCGCGCCGCACCTCTGTCGCCGCTCCGCGCCGACACTGTGTCATCCTGTCACTGACACTGACATCCTGTCATCCACGCTGTGTCACACTGACACTCTGTCATCTTGCCATCCGTCTCTCGGTCATCGTCATCAGGTGACATCATTCTTTTATCTGGGGTTAGCGTGCGAAGGAAAAAGTTTGGCCAGCGTCGCTGCTGGGACTCGAACCAAGGCTCTGTACATCCCCGTGGACCGTCCAACCGACTCGGCTACCGGGCCACTCAAGGCCCAATTAGTGGAATCGACCTTTGCTTTTATATTGGCTAGTCTATACCTTTCTCAACTCGGTCCTGCTCTTGTAAGACAGTGACCTTGTCCTGATCGGTATAGCGTTATAGCCTTTACATATCACCGAATAAACTCATCGAACGTTTGGTTTCATTGTCAACGGTTTCCACAAGTAAGTTTATACCTTTCACCTTTCGGTCTATTTCAAGGTTTAGACCTTAGTATTGATCGGTATAACTTCTAACACTCTTGTTCTCTTCTCTCTGCAGTGTCTAGCAGTGACGAAGACCGCGTGGAACCGCGCACCGACGAGCAGCCTCCCAGGCTTCGTCGCGAGGGGGAGTCTCTTCAAGACCGGGTCTTCCGCAAAGCCTACAGCATCGCCGAAAGGAGGGATAACAAGAAGAAGTACGCCGCTCACAAAAAGGCAAACCGCTCGAGGTGTCACACTGCAACGTCTTTCTCAACTCCGCCGAGTCTAGAGTCGCACACTTCAGCGGCTCTAGACATAAGAAGACTATCGAACGCCTCAAGGAAGGTGGTCTCAAGGTCTGCAAGCCCTGCGGTGTCATCGTTCGCACCCAGAGCGAGTTCGACAACCACCTCCGCGGTAGTCGCCACCGTGGCATCGAGAAGACTCTCAAAGCCGCTAAAGCCTCTAGGGCTTCCTCCTCCTCCGATAAGTAGTACTCCTCTTCTCTAGACACAATAGAAATCTAGCTGATTTCTCTTTGATAAACCTTGTTTCTTGTTCTCCACTCATCTAGCTCTTAGCTAAAAGTCTTTATCCTATAGATCCCAGCTTGGTCCTAGACGACTATCGGTTGTCCACTTGGGAAGGGTCGAACAGATAAGACATAATACAGAGCCATGGAGAGCACTTCATCCGGTATTCGCATTGAAAAGCTGGACTACTCCAACTTCCACTCATGGAAGCAAAAGATGGAGCTCATCCTCGGACACCGCGAGGTGGACGAAATGATCGATCCTGACCTACGTCCTCCACGCCCTGCAGACCAGGAAGCACTGTCCAAGTGGCTTCGCAAAGATAAGACTGCTCGGATGACCATCGGGATCACGTTGTCTGATGAGATGCTCAAGAACGTCTCACACACCACTACTGCTCTGGAAATGTGGCAGGAGATCTGTAACGTGCACCAAAGGCACACTCTCCTAAACAAACTAGCTGCAAGGCGTGATTTCTATACTGCCACTATGAAGCTCGGTGAACAGATGCTCGTCTACATTAATCGTGTTCGACAGATGGCCTCGGTTCTCAGCTCTATGGGCGTGATCATCGACGACAAGGAAATGGCTATGGCTGTCCTCAATGGCCTTCCTTCTTCCTTCCAGACACTCATTACTGCTCTTGATGCTATAGGTGATGAGGACCCTACATTCACCTTCGACAAAGTCCGAAGCCTCCTTCTTCAGGAGGAACGTAGAGCTTCTATTCCGAAACCTGGAAGCTCTTCTTCTGACTCGGCTGCACTATTATCTAGGTCTGGGAAACAGCCCGGCAGTAACCGAAAGAAATGCACTTATTGCGGTCGTACCAACCACACTGAACCGTATTGTTGGCAAAAGTATGGCCGTCCATCCTTCTCTCGCCCTGCAAGGTCTAGACCTTCTGCTATGGTTACTCTCACCGATTCAGAAGGCAATCCTCCATCAAACACGGTTTCCGCGTCTACTTTCCATAATGATGAAGAGAGAGAGTATGTTTGCCTCATGTCAACTACTCCTGGATCTCTTCATACATCAACTTGGTACATAGACTCTGCTGCCACCTCTCACATGACCTTCGATCGATCCATGTTTGTTTCCTATAAGGAAATAACACCGTTCTCCGTAACTCTGGGAGATAAGTCTACCTCAATGGCAGTCGGCCGTGGTGATGTTCGTTTAATGATCTCTCTATATGGGGAAATAAAACAGTGCATACTTCGTGACGTCCTCCACGTTCCCTCTTTTGTATTTTCTCTCATCTCCGTCAGCACCCTCACTACTCGAGGCATATCGGTGCAGTTCAATAACAATACAGTCATCCTGACTCAGAACAACAAACCGATAGCCACTGGACGGAGAAGCAAGGGACTCTATGCCATTGATCTCTTCTCGTCAGAGGCCCCGAAAGACCATGTGCAGCAAACAGCCTGTGTGGCCTCGCTACAGCTCTGGCACGAGCGGCTGGGGCATGTCAACAAGTCCGGTATCTCACGCATGGAACAGCTATCTGCCGTGAAGGGCCTCCGAATCAAATCTCAGAAATCAGATGCAGGTGCCCCATGTGAAGGATGCATAACCGGCAAAATGCCCCGAGCAGCTATTCCAAAGCTCTCCGAAACGAGAGCATCTGAGCTACTCCAATTGGTTCACACAGATCTGGCAGGGCCGATGGAAGTACTCTCGAAAGGGGTAGCTCGATACTTTGTGACATTCATCGATGACAAGTCCCGATGGCTAACGGTATACCCGCTCCACCGTAAGTCCGGCTGTTTCGACTCCTTCCAGAGATTCCTGCGCATGGCTGAAACGCAAACTGGTTGTACACTCCGCCAACTACGCTCGGATGGAGGGGGAGAGTTCTTCTCAAACGGCTTTACCTCCTTCCTCGACAGCAAAGGAATCAAACGTCAGACCACCTGTGCATACACTCCGCAACAGAATGGTGTGGCAGAGAGAATGAACAGAACCCTCAAAGATCAAATTCGTGCCATGCTCCATCACAGCAACACCCCATTCGAGTTCTGGGCAGAAGCACTCTCCAGTGCTGCCTACATTCGTAACCGTGTCACCAGCCGCTCCCTGCCAACTGGAAATATTCCGTATGAGATCTGGTATGGTAGGAAACCGAGTATTGCTCATATGCGAACGTTCGGAAGTAGATGCTGGTACAAAACGCCTGATAAACTTCTTCAGACCCTTGATTTGCGGGCAAAGGAAGCAATTATGCTTGGATACGCAAGCTCCCAGAAAGCCTACAAACTATGGGACACAGCAAATGAAAAGGTCGTTGTGTCGCGAGACGTAGTGTTCGACGAGCTGCAGAAGAAGCGTTTACCATCTTCTGATACAGACTACAACAGCGTTGATGCTGCTCCTGAGTCCAATACTGAGCCACGGGATGGAGACGGCAAGTCTGGTCTCTCTACCAAACAGGATACTCCTCCTTCATCCCATTCGGACTCTGACTCTGACACCAACGCTCCACAACCTCAATCTCCTCCACCAACTCCCTCAGCATCTACTGATGAGTCTCTCCTTAACGCTCCGCGTAAATCTTCTCGATCTCGTAAACCTCCGGGTGAGTGGTGGAAAACAACTGCCCTTGTCTCCACTACTGCTGATACCACTCCGGAACATCTTCTTACCTTCACTGAGGTGACCAAGGGGGAGGAGAAAGATCTCTGGATTGAGGCCATTCAGTCCGAGATGGATTCCCTCGAAGCAAATGGCACCTGGATTCTGGTCCCCCGCAGTGAAGCTCTCAACCTCCTCACTTCGAAGTGGGTCTTCAAACGCAAAGATGTTGTGAGTGAAACTGGTGAGCACTCGATCAAACACAAAGCTCGACTCGCAACTCGAGGATTCCAGCAGAAGTACGGCATCGACTACTCCGAGACTTATGCCCCCGTTGTCCAGTTCTGTACTCTTCGCATGTTCTTTGCGCTCACTGTCCACCACGATTTGCACTGCGATCAAATGGACGTCAAAACAGCCTTTCTCTACGGAGATCTCGAGCTGGACATATTCATGGAGCAGCCGGAGGGATTCGTCGACTCGAAGCATCCAGACCATGTCTGCAAACTGCAAAAGGCTCTATACGGACTCAAACAAGCTCCGAGGCAGTGGCATGCTAAGATCGATGACTTTCTCATTTCACAGCTCGACTTCCAGAGCTCTCCGTACGATCCATGTTTCTACGTCAGGTATCGTGACGACTCTATGATCATCATTGCACTATACGTCGACGATATTCTTCTTGCTTCAAGCAGTACAGATATGTTGGATGAGCTGAAAGCAGAGTTCAGCAAGCGTTTCGAGATGAAGGATTGTGGTAGAGCTCGGGTATGTCTTGGACTAGAGATTGCGCGCAACACCTCCAAAGGACTGCTACACTTGAATCAGTCCCGCTACGCTGAGAAGGTATTGGAACGGTTTGGAATGGAAAACGCAAGTCCCGTTGTTACGCCAATGCAAGCTCAGATCTCCGTCGCGGATACCGAAACTGAGCCCATCGACTCTACGCTCTATCGCAGAGCAATTGGCAGCCTGATGTACCTAGCGGTGGGAACTCGCCCTGACATCGCATTTGCTGTTGGGAGACTTGCACAGTTCGTTGAGGCCCCGACAAAAGCTCTCTGGGTAGCCGTTAAACGTGTCCTACGCTACATCGCTGGTACACGGGACTTTGGCGTGATGTACAGAGCTACAGCAACACTTGCACCAGTCGGGTACAGCGACTCGGACTGGGGCGGTTGTACTATCAACCGGAAGTCGACCAGTGGCTATGTCTTCAAGATGGCTGGAGGAGCGGTGAGCTGGAAGTCTCGTAAGCAAAGCTGCGTAGCCCAGTCTTCCTCAGAAGCAGAATACATGGCTCTCAGTGCAGCAGTGAAGGAGGCAATCTGGCTGAGAAACATCGTTGGTTTCAGCAGCAATACAGATCCTGCAGATCCTATCCTCATCAATGTGGATAATCAAGGATCTATCAAAATGGCTAGGAACGATGCTTCTGGAACCCGCACAAAGCATATCGACATTCGGTATCACTTTGTCCGGGATTGCCTCCTCGAAGGGATGTTCGATATCGACTACTGTCCAACATCCGATATGGTAGCGGATGTCCTCACTAAGCCTCTGCAAAGGATTCAGTTCGTCAAGCTTCGTGAACTTATGGGGGTAACTACCAAATCATTAATCGAGAATGTCAAAGAGGGGGAGTGTTGAAGCACTGGAATTGGCCCTGAGGGGCTCAATTACGTGAGAAAACTTTGACCCTCGATTTCTCCTAGAAGGAGTGCTCTAGGCGCTCCGAAACCTATCTCATCGTGTTCAGCGTGCCCGAATTAGTCGGGTAGCAACTTCTCCGAAGCTTCTACGACCTTTCTTCATGGAGATAATAGCGTCTGAAGTTTCAATTTGTTTGTCATAGTTTCAATTAGTAATTAGAAATGCCAAGATGGGTTGCCATCATGGCAGAGGGGAAATGTTATGATAAGTGTACACGTTTGGGTGATATGATTGAGAAGCCCACGTGTACCAGATTGGCAGCGGGTGTTTGCTAGGACAGACTGTCAGTGACAGACTGTCTGGAGCAGCTATTAACAGGCTGTCCTTAGCACCGCCGGCGCACCTCGGCGAGAATACAACTAATGTAGTGAGCTCGCAGATTCAATAAACGCTCGGTAAGCGACCAATTCGTTTCAACAGCGCTGGCCGCGTGAGCGAAGTCATCACCGTCCTACAAGACCCCTCATTCTCCCTAGAAAAGTTCAACAGCGCCGTTCGCACCGTAGAAGAATGTCGCCACGTTACCGCTTCCATGGTCGAAACACATTTCCGCACCGAAGGTTACAAGAGCCACATCATTCCAGACAAAACTGGTAAGTACTCGGCACAGCTGTACCTCCGCGACCCAGTCGAAATGCTCCGCAGGCAGTTAGCTCTGGCTAACGACCAAAATACTCTCTTCCACCCCTCCCCACAGACCGCCCCAGACGGCACCGCAATATTTTCTCATCCCCTACACACAGAATTCGCGAAAACGCTGCACCAGGTTACTAGACAGCGCGTGCAGCTCTCGGAAGATCCACAGGTCGTATGGGCAGAGGAAACTGATCCCACACCTTCCTCCTTTGCCGGCCTCCTCCAAGTGTACTCCGACAAGAGCAGCACAAGCCTCAAGAGCTCCGCAATCGTCGCATACCCCATACACGTCACACTGCTCAACTTCTCCGCCCCGCTCCGTCGCCACTGCATCCGTAGCGGCCTCACCATCGTCGGGTATCTTCCGTACATTGTTAACCCTTCGTCCAACGCCTTGTTCGATGATGAAATGCCGACAACCTCTAGTTCTGCTAGTCGCGCTCGCAAAATTGATATTCTTCATAAAGCACTCGAAAAAGTGTTTTCGTCCCTATCCACCGCGTTCTCTTCCGGGTTCCCCTGCACAGACTCTACTGCAACTGCCCGCCAATGCTTTCCCATCCTAGCCAATTATTGCTGCGACTTTCCAGAGGCCAAAGAGCTGTCATGCACTCGCAACAGCACTACCACCACACATCCCTGCCACCGCTGCTACATCCCCGCCACTCAACTTGAATCCACCGCGCCACACCAGCCCCGCTCCCTCGATGATACACGCTCTGCACGCCAAGAGAGCGCTCAGGAGCATACAACTGCTCCGCTCGAAGCTCTCTCCCTCCTCGAACAACACTCTGTCCTCGAATCGACCGCTCTTTTACCCACCAACAGTCCCCTAGACCCCTACAACATTTTCTCCTTCGAGGCTCTGCACAATCTCAACCTCGGCATCTCAAAGCTCATCAAACAGTGCATTGTCCACCGCCTCAGCTCCCCAGACCTCACCACCACCACTGCCTCCCATTCCGAGACACCTCGCACCTTCAAGAAGGTGAAAAAATCCATCCTCGCCGGCTCAAACAGCATTCTGTCCGCTATCGAACGCGACTACTACATCACCGGTCTTCATGTCGACTTCTCCAAGGGTGAGAAGGGCACCAATTTGAACGGCCTCTTCACGGAGGACGGCATACGCGGCATGCTCGCAGCCAAAGACTATCACCATGTCGACATGGTGTTCCCTTTCATCGCAGCATTCATTGACACATGCTGTGACGAAGTAGAGACAGCCCCCCTCACTTCCATCTGCACGCAATACTCTGACCTCGTCGTGTGTCATGAAACGCGGTCGCATCAAGCACTGGACTGCCGCCGAACTCGAAAGCCTCCAGAACTCCATTTCCTATTTCAAACAATCAATGCTCTCCACCCTCGGCCCATTCCACACCACAGGTCTCAAAACTTTCAAGTTCCATCTTCTTGACCATCTTCCCGGTGACTTGCAGAGATATGGCGCCCTGGAACACATTGATGCAGGCCCCTACGAACACTCGCATCTTCTGTTCAAACAGAGTTATAGGAAAACCTCTCGAAGGCGCTCCACAGCCATGGAAGAGACTATTCGCCACATGGAATTCTCCTTGGCCACTCCAACTGGTCACAAACCATCGAACACATTGGGAAACCCACGCATGATATCGCCCACAGACGGTGCAGTACTCGTTCGCGACGGATTCACCGTTGCACTGCACGACTTTGCCTCCCTGCTTCCCGATGCAACCCTCCTCGTTGCAGATATCGACGGACAGCCCGATCCTGCCACTCTTTTGCCTCTGCACAACTCCTCGTTCCCGTCTGGCACCGTAACGCTATTCCAGCAACTCGGTGACACAGCTGCACAAGCGTTCCTCACCCTCGCTAGACTGCGCGCCACGGCAGAAGGCCCTCCAATACATGACATGGACATTTCCGTCACCGTGGTAAAGTCCGCCTACGTCATGGGAGGGTACGTCCCAGATGCCGACGACTTTGACCCGCACAGTGGCAGGTGTGACGCAATTTATTTCGTCGACGCGCGCGCGTTCGCTGCGATTGCGTCGGGATGAATTCGCGTGCATCTATTTTAGTTAGTTAGTAAGCGAGCGTACGCGTGGCGTTTTGATTACGTGTCACGGAGCGTGGATGCGAGCGCGTGCGCGCGTACGTTGCCACGAAACCGCGAGCCCGGCGCCACGTGTAGCGCTTTTTACGAATTTCCCTTTTATTTCCCTTTTTGGGTTTTTTTATGACGAAAGTCTTTTTCCCAAATATTTCCCTTTTTGCGTGCGAGCGAGCGGCCGCCGGCCGGCCACGCAAGGACAACCTGTCCTAGGTAGTTAGCTACTAATGTTTGTTCTGCTTCGCACCTTACCAATAAACAGCCAGCATCTTCGCAGCTACGAGTTAAGCGTTTAGCGAATCGCGAGGACCGATTGCGTTGAAACGTTGCGTGCGGGTTGCTCACGATCGCCGACGTTCGCGTGCGCGTTGCGCATAAACCGATCGTCGAACCGCGTCGCACCGCGATAGCGCGCGTTGCGTCGCACGCCACTAGGCCAGGGATTTACGACCCCTGTGTGGATCGCGTTGTGCTCGAGTTTACTCGGTGATCTCACCCTGAGATCACGGCTTGCGCCGGCCCGCGAATCCCGTGTTGCGATCGTTCCCTACGCGTTCCGCCGTTGTACCACCCGTTCGCCAGCGCGACCGAGCGACGCGCGAACGCAAGTTCAACCAGCGCGTTACGGTTCACCTCGCCCTGACACGGCTGCAATTTTAGAACTCCCTTAGCGATCGCCACCCCGGCTGGTCCTACAACTGGTCTCTCGACCTAGAATTGCGCGAACCGACGTGCGAACTCAGCGAAGCACAGAAACTCCGCTTGGGGAAAACACGGGACGCCAAACCTATCGCTTACTCTAATTCTTCTTTTATCCGTTCGTCGTGCGCGACAGCGAGGGCGATTGACGCGTGCGCGCGTCACTACGGTGTTGAGAATGAAAAAAGACAGTAAATTTACTGTCTGAGACAGTAAAAATTACTGTCTGGCCAAGACAGTGCGCGGAGACAGTGAATTTTACTGTCTGGAAATTTCCGAGTACTGCTGCAGCAGTAAAATGGCACTAATTCTGGACAATATCAAAAACAGTAAAATCTATTGTCCAGAACAGTAAATTTTACTGTCTGGAAGTGTTACCGCCAGACAGTATGTGCAGACAGTACATTTTACTGTCTGAGGCAGTGCATTTTTATTGTATTACTGCACTGTCTGGGTAAATCTGTAGACAGTAGTGTAGATAGCAAATTGTATTGTCTGCGGGTAGTACCGTGCATTGGTTGACAAAACTGTCTGGTGGAGTGGACTTGAGAGGAAATATGGAGCATAGTGTTAGTGTGAAATAAAATATTGGAATGGTGTGTGGTATACGACTATAGTAATTTTGATGGAGCTTTACAGATAGAAGGATGCTGTGAAGTTAGTGTGAGGGAGGATAAGTTCTAGAGGAGAGCAGATAGAACGTACTCCGATGGGAGCAAAGTATATGAAATGTGCGAAGAAGGCCTGTAAGTCACTTCGATGCTTCTTATGGACTCAGTGTTACAAATGCTCTGTGAGCAAACCTTAGCCTGTTCTTCTACCAATAGGATATCGTGCGATATCCTGTTGGTAGAAGAACGCAACAAGTCTTGCGCGAGCATTAGTATCTGCGATGATCCAAACAGCCCTCATAGCCTCGAGGCTATTCGATCGAATTTTGGAACGCCTATTTCAAGAACTGTCTTTGTGCTGCAATAGTTGTACAACTAATCAAGTGAATACACGAAGAACACGGATTATGAACGTTCCGCCACATCAACGACACGTCGCTGTTTAAAGGAGTTGCGCAATTCGGCCTTCTACGTATTCGGAAAGCAAGAGGCTGCCTAGTGCTTAATTTATTTGCAAATGGAGATATTCATGGCTGGAAGACGAAGCTACATGTTTCCCAGTTGATTTCCCATTGCCACTGCCAATCGCTCATGATCGCATAGTAGCCATGTCGAGAAATGGCATCCATACGTACGTATATCCACATGGATATCCACGTATTCATTTGAATGCAAGCGGGAGGAGGACGGTACATCATCTTGAGAATATCGTGGTGGGAGATGTTGAAGAGTGTGCACCGACGTTACGAAGCATTGGGAGTGACGCTCGATAGAGAAAAGACTTGTAAATATAGAAAGTGCGATGTGTAGCACGTGGCGCCATATGCAATGATTTAGCAATAATGAGCGTTTATCTCTCGCTTCACTACCCCAACTGGCCTTGTCCTCAGACTGTAAGCCTGCTTACAGACAGCCCGAACCACTGGTTACCCTTCTCCTCGACCCCGGCCCATCTGCTTTGCCCTCCACATTCTCACCTTTGAAGCTCTCCTCTACGAGAATGCACAAGAGTCTCTGGCGCGACAACTTGAAGTGACTGTACGTGAGGCGGGGAGGAGCTCAACGGCGAGAGCAGGGCCGATTTCTGAAGGCAGAGCGAGTGAGTCGGCAATAAAGTTGGTTGCTCCGGCTGTATGCAAAGATTTCAGCTTTGTGACGGAGTGTTTCTGACTTTCGATGCGGTCCATCCATTTGGGATTCATTGCAGTAGAGAACATATGTTCTCAACTGCAATGAATCCCACGTACATATGTACGAAGAACGCTGCGACGGTCGTTACATCGGTTGAAGGAAATGATTTCGGACACGGAACGTGCGCAACAGCAGAATGCGTTACCAGATTACCAAGAGGCTCAATTGGTGATGTTTAAGAGGCAGTTTGACAACTTGGTGCAGGCGGAACTGTGCTATGATGTATATTTACAGAACAATGAAATGTTGACAGCTCTTGTGAGGTTTGTGACAGCTGATGCGGAGTGGCTAATGAAGAAGATAGGGCGGAACCGAAGCGAGAGTCGCTACTTCCATTGCCATTACCACCTTCACCCGCGGGTGTAGGAGGTAATGGTAACAGCGAAGCCATGGCTTCGCTGCCTGAACATGCAGTGGAAACTATCACAACGGTACTACTGTCGGCGATGCGTTATGCACCACAGATTGTTGATGGTAGCAGTGCTCTACTTGAAGACATTGTGAGTTTTTGCATTAATGCAGCTCCAGCAATTGCTGGAGCTGCATCACCGCTGCATGTGAAGAATCCGTATCTACGTTCGAAATTAGTGTAATTCCTGTCCACAATATTCCCAAAGGGCAGTGGGTTGGATGATGACGAGGACGATGGGCGGATGGTCAACCTGGTGATGGAGGGATTGTTTGCAAGTCACAAGTTGTCAAGAAGATTTCTACCGGAGGCGCTGTTTCGCCTGTACGTAGATGTCGAGCATACGGGATCACATACGCATGGAGGACTATCGCAAGTCTGTGCGAGCGGAGGCGAGGGATGAGACACGATTCCTGAGGTTTGTAATTATAGTGTTGAACGATGTCAACCATTTGCCGGACTCTGTGCTGGATGACTTAGAGGGCCCTCTAAGTCATCATCCCGGGATGCATATGATGCAAATGCTGATGCGCGGAGGGTTGGCTGAGAGGGAGGCGCTGACGGATGAGGAGAAAGTGGAAAAACAAGAGCGGTTGCAGCGATTGGATGGCTTGGCGAAGAGCTACAATCAACTGGTGAATAACAATGTGAAATTGCTGTGGATAACAACAAAGGACAAGGTTGTGCGGCGAATATTCCTACGCGATGGAATGGTGTCACGCATTGCGGAAATGCTCAACTATAGTTGAGATATATCTGCTGGACGGACTGTGCGGGCAGCGGTGTCGGGATCTGGCGGTGTCGGAACCGGAGAAAGTGTTTTGGAAACCACAGCAGTTACTGACACGGATTATGCAAACGTATCTGAACTTTGACGGGGAGCGTTTGTTCGCGGAGGCAGTTGGACGCGACGGACGATCATACGAGAAGGAATTGTGTGAGCGTGTGTTGAAAATTGGACTCAATCGCAAGCTATTGAATCGGGGGAATTGGAGGCGTTGCAGCGGGTGAGTGAGGATGCGGCTCGTGCATTTCAGGAGGACCAAGATGCTGAAGTGGAGCTCGGGGAGATTCCAGACGAGTTTCTGGACCCGATTATGAGCAGTTTGATGCGGAATCCGGTGCGACTACCGACGTCTGGTAGTATAATGGACCGGGCGGTAATCTCGCGCATCCTATTGAGCGATAAGGTGGATCCGTTCAATTGCAAGCTAGCATGCTCGGTGGCCAGAGCTACGACACCAGTATAGATTTATGGGCGTTTGGGATACTTTCGTACGAGATACTGTCCCGGTCACACACCGTTCTATTCAAAGGACAGGAACTACATTTACCGGCGTATAGAAAAGGCGCCCATCTACTATCCATGAAGTTTGTCTCAGCAAGTGAGACATCTAATCACACAGCTTCTTCGCCGTGATGTGTCGGAACGTCTTGGAACTGGTGAGGATGGCTGGAATGCAGTGAAGGAACACCCATGGTTCAAAAGCGTGGATTGTATCGCGCTTGGTAACTAGTCGTCAAGAAATAACACACTGAAGAAGCACGTCGAAGATCTGAACAGTTAGGCTACAATTAGTTCAAGGTCGAGTGGGAACCGCACGAAAAAGGAGATTAAGCAGGCGAAAGCGTTGGCAATCCTGTTGGCTGATGTTGAAGAAGACATACAGTACGTGTCGTCGCTGAGCGATAGCAACGTCAGCAAGCACATGGCGTTGAGTTCGCCGCTGATGAAGCGTCCACGAACACCACTGTCAAAACACGGTGACGGTATTCTTGCGGGGTATTCGTTCTGCAGCGCGGTTTACAGGACGCCGCAGGGCGAGGGGTGGTTCGATGGACGTTCTATTGGATCAGGCGGTGATTCGGAGTGCGAGGAGGATGGAGGTACGACGACATGTGAAAGTGTGGGTGATATTCGAAAATTACATGTAGAGAGAATCACATCGTGCAACAAGGTGGAAGTTAGTAGAGCTGTTAGAGCGCATGGTTCGTTTTGCGACAACGGGCGAAGAGAACAGGTGAGTTGGTATGCATGTGAGTGCTGTAGATTTGGGGTATGTATTGCTGTTGTAGGCTTTAGATAGTTTAATGGTATGCTACATGAATTAGATCGACTCGGATATGTCATAGCAGCATCATGTAAAACTTGAGGTGCGTTGCGCCACGTTGGCGATGAGACGTTTGGGAGTGGCGAGCGGCCAGAGCTTACGGGTTGGGACATATTTCGGAGTTGCGGAACGGCAATTTAGTTGGACTGGTGTATTCTCAATGTTGATGTGCAGAATTGTACATGGCGTGCAAGTTGTAGACACGCGTGTCACACAGATGGCGCGGCGCGGCGCGTATCGTTCTATCCTGGTGGGTGTGCAGCGTACGTTCAACGACTGGAAGCATCAATATTTCACGGAGCGTAACTTGGTAACTTGTACGCGCTCGACCACTAATGCAAGCTGCATCTCTTGACATAACATACACTTGTACACTCATACTACAACTGACCGGCACTCGAATCCTCATGCCGACGCGATCTGGCCTTCCCCCGCAGATAGCTCCAGACCAACTCGGCTGGGCGTCTGTCACCAAAGGCGTGCTCATATTCGCTGTCCTGCTGCAATTATGTCTCGTTCTGCAACTGCAACCGGTGCAACAACAACGTCTCCGCAATAATCCATTCTTCTCGACGCCGGACACGCGCATCCGCGACATAGCAGCGTATGTACGGCGCATATCGTCGGCTGACAATCAGCCAGGTTTCACGCTGCTCGTGTCGCGCGACGACCAAGTTCTGTACACTGGAAATATCTCGATGGCGATTATATCCTCACGTCGCCCGACGCCTGACACGACGTGCGAAACGTCTACGCCTTTGACGAAAGAACCGGCGCTGCCACCGTGCAGAATTGGGACGCCATACAGGCGGTGTGGCAATCGGCCTTTTCGACACTGCGTATCTCCCCGACTGAATCGCCGTTACTGATCATGGAGCCTTCACGTCCGTGGAAAGATGCCGACAGAGCTAAAGCATTGAAGAGTGTAGGTTCGGAATGATTGACGATCATATCGGGGAAGAGTCATCTAATTTCTTTAGTAAGTATACTCAAGTTGGGCGATTAGGGGAGTAGTGATTAATTTTATCGTGTGTATTCCGCCCGCAATATCACTCCGTCGTCCAGCGTCTTCGCCGAGACAGAAACGATGCTTTCCAGCAGCGATTATTTTAATATCTTTGGCAGCACAAGTATAGTACATAAGTGATCAAGCGGTACGATACCTCGGACTGGGAACGTTTCTAGGATAGGTAACAGACTATAACTGGAGCGGGAGGAAGGGTTTTCTGGACAGGCTGTCAGAACTGTAATTACTCTGTTTTCTTACAGCAAAGTCATCGTTAAGGCGGATTTTTTTCTTCAGGACAAGCTGTCAGAACTGTAAGTTCTCTGTTTTCTTACAGCAAAGTCATCGTTAAGGCGGATTTGCTTTCTCAGGACAAGCTGTCGGAACTGCTATTCAGTTTTCTTACAGCAAAGGCAGTTTACCCCGGTTGCTTACAGCAAAGTCATCGTAACGATGACTTTGCTGTAAGAAACCATGGTAAACGAACTTCTCTGTAAGCATCTGAGGGGGACTGATGTTTCTCACTCGGGAAGAAGGAGGCGATTTCGGACCCCGCGAAAAAGGCTGCAAAGTGGTCTGAAAGGGTTGGGGTGGTTCTAGGGAGCACTAAAACGTGTTGTAATTGTACTAGGAGCTTCTGGCTTGCGTGGAAGGGCTGGTAGAATTCATCGATTTTTGGCCATCAGATTCTCACAACTGGAGATGTGATGGCCAAAATTGAACTTTGTCCGAATGATGTGGAAGTGGTCTGTAAGGGTTGGAGTGGCTCTAGGGAGTACGGAAAAGTGTTCTATGCGTTCGTAAAGCTGCTGGATTATGCGTTAGGGCTGACAGAATGCATCGATTTTTGGCAACCAGATTCCCACAACTGGAGATGTGATGGCCAAAATTGAACTTTTTCGGAACGATGTGGAAGTGGTCTAGAAGGGATGGAGTGGCTCTAGGGAGCACTGAGACATGGTCTAATTGTACTCAAAGCTTCTGACTTGCGTGGAAGGGCTGGTAGAATTCATCGATTTTTGGTCACCACATTCTCACAACTGGAGATGTGATGGCCAAAATTGAAATTTGTCGGAACGATGTGCAAGTGGTCTGGATGCCTTCAAGTAGCCTGGAAGCGTACTCTGGACAAGTTTTCGGACCTTGAAGAGGCTCAACTGCACAATTCTGATATTGAAATGAAACATTCGTATAGTCCATTTTTTCTTGGACTGCTGGAGTCGATTGCCGTGGCCTATAGAGGAGCAATGTAGTTATGTACTGGAGCTAGAATCATTCCTCAACAACCCATCTCTCAAGTCTCTACTCCTCCTTCATCATCCCAATCTCCCTTCCTGTGACACACCGTGCCTCTGGTGTCACTTCACACGCCCCTCTTGTGAATTAAATACCTGTCTTCCACTGCCATAGTCTACTCATACCACTGCCTTCATTTCACTCCATGCCTACCCTCCTATCCTAGCCTAACCTGCTTCATAATCATCGATGTAAAGTGAATATCTAGATTCCTACCTACGTGAAAGTAGGGTGTATTATAACGGTAAATGGACAGTTTTGTATAGTCAACGTGCTACACGGTACCAGGAGTAGATTTTGCGCATCGATAATCTATGCTTGATATGAGAGAACAGCCTTTTGTAGCCTCGGAAAATGTGCAGGCAGTACCTTTCCAGAGGTCCTAGAGGTGTTAACTCCAACTCTAGTCCATTTTAACGAGTTTGAATTTCGACCGCCAGAATCTCTGTCATGAGAAAATCGTGGTTGAAATTTTGCATGCTCCTCTCGCAATACTGAACATTTTAGTTACCTCAGACCGGGTGAACAAGACACAGATTGCTCTTGAAAGCCGCCCGAAGCCGTCGAAACCATCCTTCCACAATGTTCCCGACTTCACAATTCCTATCTCACCCTTCCCAAGGTGAGGGAGGGACAAAGCTTCCAGCCGCTTACAGCTGAGGCAATTCACTAGGGATGCTTACAGCAAAGTCATCGTTACGATGACTTTGCTGTAAGAAAAGGAAACATTACAGTGGGCGAAGAATTTTTACCGGGTAAAAAATCACCAAGAATTTTTTTACCGGGTAAAAAATCGTGCCGGCTGTAATGTTTCTTTCTTACAGCAAAGTCATCGTAACGATGACTTTGCTGTAAGCATCCCTGGTAAACTGCCTCAGCTGTAAGCGTTCTGGCCTCTCCCTCTCTCTCATGTCTCTTGTCCTCCTTCATCCCAGCCTATCCCAACCTTCCTTCCTGTGTCGACTCTGGTGTCACTCCAGCCGACCCTTCGGTGAGTGCAATCCTTGTCTACCACCGCCATTATCTACTCATACTACCCCCTTCATGTTGCTGCATACCTACCCTCCCTTCCTTCCTGATTTTCCTACAATCCTAGGCTAGCCTACTTACCAACTATGTTGGTATTGAAGGCAGCTAGATTCCTAGTAACTCAAATCTATAGTCTGCTAAAAAGGGCGATTTGGTGTGGTCACTGTGCCACACGGCACCAGGAATAGAATCTGGCCACGGATACTCTATGCTTCATCTCAGAGAGAACAGCTGCGCCAATGCTCCGAAAACGTACTGTCAGTACCTTTCCAGACGTCGTGGAGGTGCTCATGCCAGCTCTAGTTCATTTTAGGGAGGTTGAGTTTCGATAATCAGAATTTCACTCTTGAGGAAATTGTGTTTGAAATTTTGTGCACTCCTCCCGCCGTACCAGGCAGGGCACCCAGCCTAGACCGGGTTAGCACGACGCAGAGTGCTCCTCAACACCGCTAACAGCCGTCCAAACCATCCCTCTGCCATGTTTTACGGCTTCACAATTCCTTGCTCACCCTTCCCAAGGTGAGGGAGGGACCAAGCTCCCAGCCGCTTACAGCTGAGGCAGTTTACCAGGGATGCTTACAGCAAAGTCATCGTTACGATGACTTTGCTGTAAGAAAACAATTCATTACAGTAGCCATGATTTGTTTACCCGGTAAAAAAATTCTTGGCCACTGTAATGAATTTTTTTCTTACAGTGGCCGGAGAATTTTTACCGGGTAAACAAATCATGGCTACTGTAATGAATTGTATCCTTACTGCAAAGCCATCGTTACGATGACTTTGCTGTAAGAAAACGTTTTCATTACAGTGGCCAGGAATTTTTTACCCGGTAAAAAAATCATGGCTACTGTAATGAATTGTTTTCTTACAGCAAAGTCATCGTAACGATGACTTTGCTGTAAACATCCCTGGTAAACTGCCCCGTCTGTAAGCCGTTGGTGTCAACCCTCGATCTCATGTCTGTTGTCCTCCTTCATCATCTCCACCTCCCTTCCTGCTAAGCATCACTTCTCTAGTGTCACTCTACCAGTCCTTTTCGTGCATGAAATACTTTTCTACCACTGCCATAGTCTACACATACTATTGCCTCTATACTTCTGCATGCCTACGCTTCCATCTTTCTCTCCCGTGCTAGGCTTAGAGAATATCCTACTTCCTGAAGATCATTGTACAGTGAGGCAGTAAAAATCACTCTCTCACCGTACTGTCTGAGGCCCCCTTTTCAACACCGTAGTGTATAAAGGCTGGAGTGGCTCTGGGGAGCACAGAAAGGTGTTTTATCTGTCCGTAAAGCTTCTGGCTTGCGCATTAGGGCTGGCAGAATGCATCGATTTTTGGTCATCACATTCTCACAACTGCAGATGTGATGAATTTCGGCCATGGCCAAAATTCAACTTTGTCGGAACGACGTAGATTTGGACTGGATGCCTCCAAGTGCATGCACTTGAAAGTGCACTTAGTCCAAAAAATTGTCTAGAGTACGCTCCCAGGCGATGGCCTGGAAGTGTACTCTGGACAAGTTTTTGGACCTGGAAGAGGTTGAATTGCACAATGCTTGTGTTGAAATGAAACATTTATATGGCCCATTCTTTACTTGGACAGCTGAAATCCTATCTACTCGAGAGTAAAGTATATAAAAACTGGAAACAGACGGTTTTGTATAGTCAATGTGCCACACGGCACCAAGAGTAGATTTTGCCCTCCGATAATCTATGGTTGATTTCAGAGAGGATAACCGCGTGCAGTCACAGGACATGTGTTACCAGATCCTTCCCAGAGGTCCTGGAGGTGTTCACACCAACTCCAGCCCACTTTAACGAGTTTGAATTTCGAAAGTCAGAATCTCTGTCGTGAGAAAATTGAACCATTTCCGACCACGTGGTAGAAATTTCGTACACTCCTCCAACCATACTAGACACAACACCCAGCTCAAACCGGGTGTAAACAACACAATGTGTTACCTAATGCCGCCTACAGCCGTCCATACCATTCCTATACCCTGTTTCCTGACTTCATAATTCCTTCCTCACCCTTCCCTAGGTCGGAAAAGGACGGAAGTCCCTGCCGCTTACAGCGGAAGCAATTTACCAGGGATGCTTACAGCAAAGTCATCGTTACGATGACTTTGCTGTAAGAAAATAAATCATTACAGCAGCCATGATTTTTTACCCGGTAAAAAAATTCTTGGCCAGTGTAATTGAAACGCTTTCTTACAGCAAAGTCATCGTAACGATGACTTTGCTGTAAGAAAATAAATCATTACAGCAGCCACGATTTTTCACCCGGTAAAAATTCTTGCTGATTTTTTACCCGGTAAAATTTTTTGGCCACTGCAATGGAAACGTTTCCTTACAGCAAAGTCATCGTTACGATGACTTTGCTGTAAGAAAGCAAATCATTACAGCTGCCATGATTTTTTTACCCGGTAAAAAAATTCTTGGCCATTGTAATGGAAACGCTTTCTTACAGCAAAGTCATCGTAACGATGACTTTGCTGTAAGAATCCCCGGTAAACGGCTTCCGCTGTAAGGGGCTGAGAGTTCCGTCCCCCTCCCACCTAGGGAAGGGTGAGCAAGGAATTGGGAAGTCAGGAACATGGCTCAGCAGAACGTTTGTACGGCTGTGAGTGGCTTCCAGGAGCATTCTGTGTCATGTGTTATCTCAGCAACGTCTCTTATAGTCGAACCTCACGGGTTGTCAAGGTCTAAAACTAGTCCCCCCTACGGTCTAGGTAGTGAAATCATGTAAAGTTGTAGACTAATACAAAAAAGTAGCAATCAATAGGCTTAGTAGCACTAAACTATGACATGAAGGTCAGATGTATAGATGAAAATAGAAAGGTGGGCTAAGCGAATAATGTTGAGATGAGAAAGACAGAACTTCATAGCAGGGAACAATAGCATAGGTTTTAATACTTCTCGTATGCTATCTATTGCTCCTGTCATACTTTTAATATTCGACGGTGTGGATGTGGTCCGTGAGGACGTCCTTCTCCGTCTTCAAGTAGATGTGGCCGCGCGTGGGCAGACCATAGACTAAATTCTGCTCCCACAGGAAGATCTCCTCACCTGAAGTCGACCCCGTAATGGTAAAGGTCACCGCGATCAACTAAGACGGAATAGGGTGGCACATAAAAGTGGTTAACGGGAACCTTCCACATGTCGGCGTCCGTATGGACCAGGCATACATGACTATAAGGTGCAGCTACTATAAAGAACCCATCGGCTCCGCTCGACATCATGAAATAGGATGGGGATTGGGTAGGTCCGACTCCTCAAAATTGGGATACTCAGAAGTCCGTGTGCCCATCCTGGTCCGCAGCCCCATCTGTTTTAAGAAGCAGCCGTAATCCTGTCTTCGGGAAAAAGACAGGATCCTCACCCTCCATTCCCAACTTCAAGAAATCCGCACAAACACCAAGAGCAAGCTCTGCCACCAACTTGTTCCTGTACATATCCAAATTCCCCTCCTCCAGCTTGTCGCACAATTCACACCGCGGCAGGGGGAGTCGCCCACGACCACCATCTATGCGGTCCTTCGCAGCACCCACGTTGTGGATGAAATGCCACGGCGAAGGATCAAAACCGGGCTTGGCGAAATCTGGCGGCTCGTCCTGTGGTTTCCTGTCTTCATAATCAGAATCAGACTGCTGGGAGGGTTTCTGTGGCTTTTCAACCTCCTCAACCAGCGGGAACTGCCGAGAAAAGTGACTGAAGAGGTCATGCGTCGCACTACCAGCCGTGGACGACTGCAAGAGGCCTTCCACAACAACCACCCCCATGTTGTCCAGCAACGCCCCTTCACCACAAAGTACTATTCCACCACAGAGTCCTCAGCACCTGGCGATGCAGCTGCCAGGAATGCTGCCGCCTTTATTTCCGCCCGCACCGTCTCTACCGTCGTAATTTCCATGTAGTACTTCATCGGGCTACCAGACGCAATTGCGCTGGGGAGAACGGCGGCCACATTCTCATCGACGATACTGTCGGGAATGGGATTCTCATGGGCGTCGTCGAACTGGAGAATCGGCTCCCGAGAACGTCCTCTGGAAGCCGACTTGGATTTCTTTGACGACGACTTTGATGAAGTCTCACTGAGCTTCCTCTTTTTGGTAGAGGGCTCGGGCGTCGCAGAAGCGGTTTCCTAGTTGCGCTTCCCGAGGATGGAGCTTTTACCCGCATCCTTGGGTGCGCTCTCCAGCTCGACGACCTGAACAGGGCTCGCACCACCCGCCGTCGCTGTTCCACCACGATCGGAACGACTCTCTTTCAGGCAGGTACTCCTTTTGGGCATCACTTTCCCAGAAGTTTCCACTCCGGACGATGCAGACACGACAGGGGTAGTGGCAGAAACAGAGGCAGCCTCGGAATAGCTGGAAGAATCTAATTGAGGTGGTACTGCCTCAATTGGATTCTTCAAAGGCAAAGGAATGGAGGATGAAGGGATGGTCAGGGAAATGGAAATGGAAGGGGAAGGGATGGCGGAATCATGACCACATGTGACTGGGAGCGCAGCATGTGGGATGTGAGGGTCCACCACGTAAAATTGTTTCCGCATTTACATGTCGCGGTAGCCAGTTACGCGCAGCAGCATTTTACTGGCGTCCTTTCAAAACACAGACTTCCGTTTGGGAAAGATGTTCTCAAACTTGGAGCCATTGAGAGGGCCTTCCTTGGGATGTAAGTCCGCTCAGAACCCCTTCTTGGGCACCATCGGCGCAAAAACTTCGACAACGCGTGAGTGAATGTCGAAGCTCTTGCTCGGGTCACCCACGCTGGGAATGGAGCCATCCAGCATCCTCAACACATCCGAGACGTTCCAATACTCGGCCACCTCCTTCACGTACCCGAAGATTTCCAACAAACCAGCAATCCATTCCTGCCCAATGGTACCAACCGAGTTCGGTTTCAGCCCGGCCCACCAACGGCTACAAGTGTAGTACGCCGTCATCTCGAGGTTGACACAATTTTGGACGTCCGGAGCACCCCTAAACGATCCGTTGAACAACAATTTCACCGTACACCCAGCCAGATTCTCCGTCGAAGAGAACTGCACGAACTCTGGCCTGTTCGGAATAGTTTTCTGCAGCCAAATCCGTTTTCAAGAATTGCTCCATCGTTGCAGACTTCTTCAACCACTAGCCAACGACCTCTGATATTCACTTTGCGAGGTTCAACTTGCACTTCAGACGAACTATACTGCACTACGGTGTTGAAAAGGGGGCCTCAGACAGTACTGCGAGACAGTGATTTTTACTGTCTGAGACAGTAAAAATCACTATGCGGCAAATGAAAATTAATGCCACACTTGGAGACAGTGATTTGCACTGTCTGGCAGACAGTACGGAACACTGTCTGCAGACAGTAAAAAACACTGTCTCACAGTACTGTCTGAGGCAGTGAATGGAGACAGTAAAAATTAATGATTTATTCAATAGTTGGATATGATGTAA
>JALQPE010003153.1:0-17793 GCA_030407315.1 Asparagopsis taxiformis | reverse complement strand
TCTATACGGACTCAAACAAGCTCCGAGGCAGTGGGCATGCAAGATCGATGGACTTTCTCATTTAACAGCTCGGACTTCCAGAGCTCTCGTACGATCCATGTTTCTACGTCAGGTATCGTGACGACTCTATGCTCATCATTGCACTATACGTCGACGATATTCTTCTTGCTTCAAGCAGTACAGATATGTTGATGAGCTGAAAGCAGAGTTCAGCAGCGTTTCGAGATGAAGGATTGGGTAGTAGAGCTCGGGTATGTCTTGGACTAGAGATTGCGCGCAACACCTCCAAAGGACTGCTACACTTGAATCAGTCCCGCTACGCTGAGAAGGTATTGGAACGGTTTGGAATGGGAAAACGCAAGTACCGCGCCCGTTGTTACGCCAATGCAAGCTCAGATCTCCGTCGCGGATACCGAAACTGAGCCCATCGACTCTACGCTCTATCGCAGAGCAATTGGCAGCCTGATGTACCTAGCGGTGGGAACTCGCCCTGACATCGCATTTGCTGTTGGGAGACTTGCACAGTTCGTTGAGGCCCCGACAAAAGCTCTCTGGGTAGCCGTTTAAACGTGTCCTACGCTACATCGCTGGTACACGGGACTTGGCGTGATGTACAGAGACAGCACACTTGCACCAGTCGGGTACAGCGACTCGGAGGGGCGGTTGTACTATCAACCGGAAGTCGACCAGGGCTATGTCTTCAAGATGGCTGGAGGAGCGGTGAGCTGGAAGTCTCGTAAGCAAAGCTGCGTAGCCCAGTCTTCCTCAGAAGCAGAATACATGGCTCTCAGTGCAGCAGTGAAGGAGGCAATCTGGCTGAGAAACATCGTTGGTTTCAGCAGCAATACAGATCCTGCAGATCCTATCCTCATCAATGTGGATAATCAAGGATCTATCAAAATGGCTAGGAACGATGCTTCTGGAACCCGCACAAAGCATATCGACATTCGGTATCACTTTGTCCGGGATTGCCTCCTCGAAGGGATGTTCGATATCGACTACTGTCCAACATCCGATATGGTAGCGGATGTCCTCACTAAGCCTCTGCAAAGGATTCAGTTCGTCAAGCTTCGTGAACTTTATGGGGGTAACTACCAATCATTAATCGAGAATGTCAAAGAGGGGGAGTGTTGAAGCACTGGAATTGCCCTGAGGGGCTCAATTACGTGAGAAAACTTTGACCCTCGATTTCTCCTAGAAGGAGTGCTCTAGGCGCTCCGAAACCTATCTCATCGTGTTCAGCGTGCCCGAATTAGTCGGGTAGCAACTTCTCCGAAGCTTCTACGACCTTTCTTCATGGAGATAATAGCGTCTGAAGTTTCAATTTGTTTGTCATAGTTTCAATTAGTAATTAGAAATGCCAAGATGGGTTGCCATCATGGCAGAGGGGAAATGTTATGATAAGTGTACACGTTTGGGTGATGTATGATTGAGAAGCCCACGTGTACCAGATTGGCAGCGGGTGTTTGCTAGGACAGACTGTCAGTGACAGACTGTCTGGAGCAGCTATTAACAGGCTGTCCTTAGCACCGCCGGCGCACCTCGGCGAGAATACAACTAATGTAGTGAGCTCGCAGATTCAATAAACGCTCGGTAAGCGACCAATTCGTTTCAACAGGCGGCTGGCCGCGTGAGCGAAGTCATCACCGTCCTACAAGACCCCTCATTCTCCCCTAGAAAAGTTCAACAGCGCCGTTCGCACCGTAGAAGAATGTCGCCACGTTACCGCTTCCATGGTCGAAACACATTTCCGCACCGAAGGTTACAAGAGCCACATCATTCCAGACAAAACTGGTAAGTACGGCACAGCTGTACCTCCGCGACCCAGTCGAAATGCTCCGCAGGCAGTTAGCTCTGGCTAACGACCAAAATACTCTCTTCCACCCCTCCCCACAGACCGCCCCAGACGGCACCGCAATATTTTCTCATCCCCTACACACAGAATTCGGCGAAAACGCTGCACCAGGTTACTAGACAGCGCGTGCAGCTCTCGGAAGATCCACAGGTCGTATGGGCAGAGGAAACTGATCCCACACCTTCCTCCTTTGCCGGCCTCCTCCAAGTGTACTCCGACAAGAGCAGCACAAGCCTCAAGAGCTCCGCAATCGTCGCATACCCCATACACGTCACACTGCTCAACTTCTCCGCCCCCCTCCGTCGCCACTGCATCCGTAGCGGCCTCACCATCGTCGGGTATCTTCCGTACATTGTTAACCCTTCGTCCAACGCCTTGTTCGATGATGAAATGCGAAACCTCTAGTTCTGCTAGTCGCGCTCGCAAAATTGATATTCTTCATAAAGCACTCGAAAAAGTGTTTTCGTCCCTATCCACCGCGTTCTCTTCCGGGTTCCCCTGCACAGACTCTACTGCAACTGCCCGCCAATGCTTTCCCATCCTAGCCAATTATTGCTGCGACTTTCCAGAGGCCAAAGAGCTGTCATGCACTCGCAACAGCACTACCACCCACACACCTGCCACCGCTGCTACATCCCCGCCACTCAACTTGAATCCACCGCGCCACACCAGCCCCGCTCCCTCGATGATACACGCTCTGCACGCCAAGAGAGCGCTCAGGAGCATACAACTGCTCCGCTCGAAGCTCTCTCCCTCCTCGAACAACACTCTGTCCTCGAATCGACCGCTCTTTTACCCCCCAACAGTCCCCTAGACCCCTACAACATTTTCTCCTTCGAGGCTCTGCACAATCTCAACCTCGGCATCTCAAAGCTCATCAAACAGTGCATTGTCCACCGCCTCAGCTCCCAGACCTCACCACCACCACTGCCTCCCATTCCGAGACACCTCGCACCTTCAAGAAGGTGAAAAAATCCATCCTCGCCGGCTCAAACAGCATTCTGTCCGCTATCGAACGCGACTACTACATCACCGGTCTTCATGTCGACTTCTCCAAGGGTGAGAAGGGCACCAATTTGAACGGCCTCTTCACGGAGGACGGCATACGCGGCATGCTCGCAGCCAAAGACTCATCACCATGTCGACATGGTGTTCCCTTTCATCGCAGCATTCATTGACACATGCTGTGACGAAGTAGAGACAGCCCCCTCACTTCCATCTGCACGCAATACTCTGACCTCGTCGTGTGTCATGAAAACGCGGTCGCATCAAGCACTGGACTGCCGCCGAACTCGAAAGCCTCCAGAACTCCATTTCCTATTTCAAACAATCAATGCTCTCCACCCTCGGCCCATTCCACACCACAGGTCTCAAAACTTTCAAGTTCCATCTTCTTGACCATCTTCCCGGGACTTGCAGAGATATGGCGCCCTGGAACACATTGATGCAGGCCCTACGAACACTCGCATCTTCTGTTCAAACAGAGTTATAGGAAAACCTCTCGAAGGCGCTCCACAGCCATGGAAGAAGAGGACTATTCGCCACATGGAATTCTCCTTGGCCACTCCAACTGGTCACAAACCATCGAAACACATTGGGAAACCCACGCATGATATCGCCCACAGACGGTGCAGTACTCGTTCGCGACGGATTCACCGTTGCACTGCACGACTTTGCCTCCCTGCTTCCCGATGCAACCCTCCTCGTTGCAGATATCGACGGACAGCCCGATCCTGCCACTCTTTTGCCTCTGCACAACTCCTCGTTCCCGTCTGGCACCGTAACGCTATTCCAGCAACTCGGTGACACAGCTGCACAAGCGTTCCTCACCCTCGCTAGACTGCGCGCCACGGCAGAAGGCCCTCCAATACATGACATGGACATTTCCGTCACCGTGGGTAAAGTCCCGCCTACGTCATGGGAGGGTACGTCCCAGATGCCGACGACTTTGACCCGCACAGTGGCAGGTGTGACGCAATTTATTTCGTCGACGCGCGCGCGTTCGCTGCGATTGCGTCGGATGAATTCGCGTGCATCTATTTTAGTTAGTTAGTAAGCGAGCGTACGCGTGGCGTTTTTGATTACGTGTCACGGAGCGTGGATGCGAGCGCGTGCGCGCGTACGTTGCCACGAAACCGCGAGCCCGGCGCCACGTGTAGCGCTTTTTACGAATTTCCCTTTTATTTCCCTTTTGGGTTTTTTTTTATGACGAAAGTCTTTTTCCCAAATATTTCCTTTTGCGTGCGAGCGAGCGGCCGCCGGCCGGCCACGCAAGGACAACCTGTCCTAGGTAGTTAGCTACTAATGTTTGTTCTGCTTCGCACCTTACCAATAAACAGCCAGCATCTTCGCAGCTACGAGTTAAGCGTTTAGCGAATCGCGAGGACCGATTGCGTTGAAACGTTGCGTGCGGGTTGCTCACGATCGCCGACGTTCGCGTGCGCGTTGCGCATAAACCGATCGTCGAACCGCGTCGCACCCGCGATAGCGCGCGTTTGCGTCGCACGCCACTAGGCCAGGGATTTACGACCCCTGTGTGGATCGCGTTGTGCTCGAGTTTACTCGGTGATCTCACCCTGAGATCACGGCTTGCGCCGGCCCGCGAATCCCGTGTTGCGATCGTTCCCTACGCGTTCCGCCGTTGTACCACCCGTTCGCCAGCGCGACCGAGCGACGCGCGAACGCAAGTTCAACCAGCGCGTTACGGTTCACCTCGCCCTGACACGGCTGCAATTTTAGAACTCCCTTAGCGATCGCCACCCCGGCTGGTCCTACAAAGTCTCTCGACCTAGAATTGCGCGAACCGACGTGCGAACTCAGCGAAGCACAGAAACTCCGCTTGGGGAAAAACACGGGGACGCCAAACCTATCGCTTACTCTAATTCTTCTTTTATCCGTTCGTCGGTTGCGCGACAGCGAGGGCGATTGACGCGTGCGCGCGTCACTACGGTGTTGAGAATGAAAAAAGACAGTAAATTTACTGTCTGAGACAGTAAAAATTACTGTCTGGCCAAGACAGTGCGCGGAGACAGTGAATTTTACTGTCTGGAAATTTCCGAGTACTGCTGCAGCAGTAAAATGGCACTAATTCTGGACAATATCAAAAACAGTAAAATCTATTGTCCAGAACAGTAAATTTTACTGTCTGGAAGTGTTACCGCCAGACAGTATGTGCAGACAGTACATTTTACTGTCTGAGGCAGTGCATTTTATTGTATTACTGCACTGTCTGGGTAAATCTGTAGACAGTAGTGTAGATAGCAAATTGTATTGTCTGCGGGTAGTACCGTGCATTGGTTGACAAAACTGTCTTGGTGGAGTGGACTTGAGAGGAAATATGGAGCATAGTGTTAGTGTGAAATAAAATATTGGAATGGTGTGTGGTATACGACTATAGTAATTTTGATGGAGCTTTACAGATAGAAGGATGCTGTGAAGTTAGTGTGAGGGAGGATAAGTTCTAGAGGAGAGCAGATAGAACGTACTCCGATGGGAGCAAAGTATATGAAATGTGCGAAGAAGGCCTGTAAGTCACTTCGATGCTTCTTATGGACTCAGTGTTACAAATGCTCTGTGAGCAAACCTTAGCCTGTTCTTCTACCAATAGGATATCGTGCGATATCCTGTTGGTAGAGAACGCAACAAGTCTTGCGCGAGCATTAGTATCTGCGATGATCCAAACAGCCCTCATAGCCTCGAGGCTATTCGATCGAATTTTGGAACGCCTATTTCAAAAACTGTCTTTGTGCTGCAATAGTTGTACAACTAATCAAGTGAATACACGAAGAACACGGATTATGAACGTTCCGCCACATCAACGACACGTCGCTGTTTAAGGAGTTGCGCAATTCGGCCTTCTACGTATTCGGAAAGCAAGAGGCTGCCTAGTGCTTAATTTATTTGCAAATGGAGATATTCATGGCTGGAAGACGAAGCTACATGTTTCCCAGTTGATTTCCCATTGCCACTGCCAATCGCTCATGATCGCATAGTAGCCATGTCGAGAAATGGCATCCATACGTACGTATATCCACATGGATATCCACGTATTCATTTGAATGCAAGCGGGAGGAGGACGGTACATCATCTTGAGAATATCGTGGTGGGAGATGTTGAAGAGTGTGCACCGACGTTACGAAGCATTGGGAGTGACGCTCGATAGAGAAAAGACTTGTAAATATAGAAAGTGCGATGTGTAGCACGTGGCGCCATATGCAATGATTTAGCAATAATGAGCGTTTATCTCTCGCTTCACTACCCCAACTGGCCTTGTCCTCAGACTGTAAGCCTGCTTACAGACAGCCCGAACCACTGGTTACCCTTCTCCTCGACCCCGGCCCATCTGCTTTGCCCTCCACATTCTCACCTTTGAAGCTCTCCTCTACGAGAATGCACAAGAGTCTCTGGCGCGACAACTTGAAGTGACTGTACGTGAGGCGGGGAGGAGCTCAACGGCGAGAGCAGGGCCGATTTCTGAAGGCAGAGCGAGTGAGTCGGCAATAAAGTTGGTTGCTCCGGCTGTATGCAAAGATTTCAGCTTTGTGACGGAGTGTTTCTGACTTTCGATGCGGTCCATCCATTTGGGATTCATTGCAGTAGAGAACATATGTTCTCAACTGCAATGAATCCCACGTACATATGTACGAAGAACGCTGCGACGGTCGTTACATCGGTTGAAGGAAATGATTTCGGACACGGAACGTGCGCAACAGCAGAATGCGTTACCAGATTACCAAGAGGCTCAATTGGTGATGTTTAAGAGGCAGTTTGACAACTTGGTGCAGGCGGAACTGTGCTATGATGTATATTTACAGAACAATGAAATGTTGACAGCTCTTGTGAGGTTTGTGACAGCTGATGCGGAGTGGCTAATGAAGAAGATAGGGCGGAACCGAAGCGAGAGTCGCTACTTCCATTGCCATTACCACCTTCACCCGCGGGTGTAGGAGGTAATGGTAACAGCGAAGCCATGGCTTCGCTGCCTGAACATGCAGTGGAAACTATCACAACGGTACTACTGTCGGCGATGCGTTATGCACCACAGATTGTTGATGGTAGCAGTGCTCTACTTGAAGACATTGTGAGTTTTTGCATTAATGCAGCTCCAGCAATTGCTGGAGCTGCATCACCGCTGCATGTGAAGAATCCGTATCTACGTTCGAAATTAGTGTAATTCCTGTCCACAATATTCCCAAAGGGCAGTGGGTTGGATGATGACGAGGACGATGGGCGGATGGTCAACCTGGTGATGGAGGGATTGTTTGCAAGTCACAAGTTGTCAAGAAGATTTCTACCGGAGGCGCTGTTTCGCCTGTACGTAGATGTCGAGCATACGGGATCACATACGCATGGAGGACTATCGCAAGTCTGTGCGAGCGGAGGCGAGGGATGAGACACGATTCCTGAGGTTTGTAATTATAGTGTTGAACGATGTCAACCATTTGCCGGACTCTGTGCTGGATGACTTAGAGGGAAGCATAGATGCATATGATGCAAATGCTGATGCGCGGAGGGTTGGCTGAGAGGGAGGCGCTGACGGATGAGGAGAAAGTGGAAAAACAAGAGCGGTTGCAGCGATTGGATGGCTTGGCGAAGAGCTACAATCAACTGGTGAATAACAATGTGAAATTGCTGTGGATAACAACAAAGGACAAGGTTGTGCGGCGAATATTCCTACGCGATGGAATGGTGTCACGCATTGCGGAAATGCTCAACTATAGTTGAGATATATCTGCTGGACGGACGGACTGTGCGGGCAGCGGTGTCGGGATCTGGCGGTGTCGGAACGGGAGAAAGTGTTTTGGAAACCACAGCAGTTACTGACACGGATTATGCAAACGTATCTGAACTTTGACGGGGAGCGTTTGTTCGCGGAGGCGGTTGGACGCGACGGACGATCATACAAGAAGGAATTGTTGTGAGCGTGTGTTGAAAATTGGACTCAATCGCAAGCTATTGAATCGGGGGAATTGGAGGCGTTGCAGCGGGTGAGTGAGGATGCGGCTCGTGCATTTCAGGAGGACCAAGATGCTGAAGTGGAGCTCGGGGAGATTCCAGACGAGTTTCTGGACCCGATTATGAGCAGTTTGATGCGGAATCCGGTGCGACTACCGACGTCTGGTAGTATAATGGACCGGGCGGTAATCTCGCGCATCCTATTGAGCGATAAGGTGGATCCGTTCAATTGCAAGCTAGCATGCTCGGTGGCCAGAGCTACGACACCAGTATAGATTTATGGGCGTTTGGGATACTTTCGTACGAGATACTGTCCCGGTCACACACCGTTCTATTCAAAGGACAGGAACTACATTTACCGGCGTATAGAAAAGGCGCCCATCTACTATCCATGAAGTTTGTCTCAGCAAGTGAGACATCTAATCACACAGCTTCTTCGCCGTGATGTGTCGGAACGTCTTGGAACTGGTGAGGATGGCTGGAATGCAGTGAAGGAACACCCATGGTTCAAAAGCGTGGATTGTATCGCGCTTGGTAACTAGTCGTCAAGAAATAACACACTGAAGAAGCACGTCGAAGATCTGAACAGTTAGGCTACAATTAGTTCAAGGTCGAGTGGGAACCGCACGAAAAAGGAGATTAAGCAGGCGAAAGCGTTGGCAATCCTGTTGGCTGATGTTGAAGAAGACATACAGTACGTGTCGTCGCTGAGCGATAGCAACGTCAGCAAGCACATGGCGTTGAGTTCGCCGCTGATGAAGCGTCCACGAACACCACTGTCAAAACACGGTGACGGTATTCTTGCGGGGTATTCGTTCTGCAGCGCGGTTTACAGGACGCCGCAGGGCGAGGGGTGGTTCGATGGACGTTCTATTGGATCAGGCGGTGATTCGGAGTGCGAGGAGGATGGAGGTACGACGACATGTGAAAGTGTGGGTGATATTCGAAAATTACATGTAGAGAGAATCACATCGTGCAACAAGGTGGAAGTTAGTAGAGCTGTTAGAGCGCATGGTTCGTTTTGCGACAACGGGCGAAGAGAACAGGTGAGTTGGTATGCATGTGAGTGCTGTAGATTTGGGGTATGTATTGCTGTTGTAGGCTTTAGATAGTTTAATGGTATGCTACATGAATTAGATCGACTCGGATATGTCATAGCAGCATCATGTAAAACTTGAGGTGCGTTGCGCCACGTTGGCGATGAGACGTTTGGGAGTGGCGAGCGGCCAGAGCTTACGGGTTGGGACATATTTCGGAGTTGCGGAACGGCAATTTAGTTGGACTGGTGTATTCTCAATGTTGATGTGCAGAATTGTACATGGCGTGCAAGTTGTAGACACGCGTGTCACACAGATGGCGCGGGCGCGGCGCGTATCGTTCTATCCTGGTGGGTGTGCAGCGTACGTTCAACGACTGGAAGCATCAATATTTCACGGAGCGTAACTTGGTAACTTGTACGCGCTCGACCACTAATGCAAGCTGCATCTCTTGACATAACATACACTTGTACACTCATACTACAACTGACCGGCACTCGAATCCTCATGCCGACGCGATCTGGCCTTCCCCCGCAGATAGCTCCAGACCAACTCGGCTGGGCGTCTGTCACCAAAGGCGTGCTCATATTCGCTGTCCTGCTGCAATTATGTCTCGTTCTGCAACTGCAACCGTGCAACAACAACGTCTCCGCAATAATCCATTCTCTCGACGCCGGACACGCGCATCCGCGACATAGCAGCGTATGTACGGCGCATATCGTCGGCTGACAATCAGCCAGGTTTCACGCTGCTCGTGTCGCGCGACGACCAAGTTCTGTACACTGGAAATATCTCGATGGCGATTATATCCTCACGTCGCCCGACGCCTGACACGACGTGCGAAACGTCTACGCCTTTGACGAAAGAACCGGCGCTGCCACCGTGCAGAATTGGGACGCCATACAGGCGGTGTGGCAATCGGCCTTTTCGACACTGCGTATCTCCCCGACTGAATCGCCGTTACTGATCATGGAGCCTTCACGTCCGTGGAAAGATGCCGACAGAGCTAAAGCATTGAAGAGTGTAGGTTCGGAATGATTGACGATCATATCGGGGAAGAGTCATCTAATTTCTTTAGTAAGTATACTCAAGTTGGGCGATTAGGGGAGTAGTGATTAATGTTATCGTGTGTATTCCGCCCGCAATATCACTCCGTCGTCCAGCGTCTTCGCCGAGACAGAAACGATGCTTTCCAGCAGCGATTATTTTAATATCTTTGGCAGCACAAGTATAGTACATAAGTGATCAAGCGGTACGATACCTCGGACTGGGAACGTTTCTAGGATAGGTAACAGACTATAACTGGAGCGGGAGGAAGGGTTTTCTGGACAGGCTGTCAGAACTGTAATTACTCTGTTTTCTTACAGCAAAGTCATCGTTAAGGCGGATTTTTTCTTCAGGACAAGCTGTCAGAACTGTAAGTTCTCTGTTTTCTTACAGCAAAGTCATCGTTAAGGCGGATTTGCTTTCTCAGGACAAGCTGTCGGAACTGCTATTCAGTTTTCTTACAGCAAAGGCAGTTTACCCCGGTTGCTTACAGCAAAGTCATCGTAACGATGACTTTGCTGTAAGAAACCATGGTAAACACGAACTTCTCTGTAAGCATCTGAGGGGGACTGATGTTCTCACTCGGGAAGAAGGAGGCGATTTCGGACCCCGCGAAAAAGGCTGCAAAGTGGTCTGAAAGGGTTGGGGTGGTTCTAGGGAGCACTAAAACGTGTTGTAATTGTACTAGGAGCTTCTGGCTTGCGTGGAAGGGCTGGTAGAATTCATCGATTTTTGGCCATCAGATTCTCACAACTGGAGATGTGATGGCCAAAATTGAACTTTGTCCGAATGATGTGGAAGTGGTCTGTAAGGGTTGGAGTGGCTCTAGGGAGTACGGAAAAGTGTTCTATGCGTTCGTAAAGCTGCTGGATTATGCGTTAGGGCTGACAGAATGCATCGATTTTTGGCAACCAGATTCCACACAACTGGAGATGTGATGGCCAAAATTGAACTTTTCGGAACGATGTGGAAAGTGGTCTAGAAGATGGGATGGAGTGGCTCTAGGGAGCACTGAGACATGGTCTAATTGTACTCAAAGCTTCTGACTTGCGTGGAAGGGCTTGTAGAATTCATCGATTTTTGGTCACCACATTCTCACAACTGGAGATGTGATGGCCAAAATTGAAATTTGTCGGAACGATGTGCAAGTGGTCTGGATGCCTTCAAGTAGCCTGGTGGAAGCGTACTCTGGACAAGTTTTCGGACCTTGAAGAGGCTCAACTGCACAATTCTGATATTGAAATGAAACATTCGTATAGTCCATTTTTCTTGGACTGCTGGAGTCGATTGCCGTGGCCTATAGAGGAGCAATGTAGTTATGTACTGGAGCTAGAATCATTCCTCAACAACCCATCTCTCAAGTCTCTACCTCCTTCATCATCCAATCTCCCTTCCTGTGACACACCGTGCCTCTGGTGTCACTTCACACGCCCCTCTTGTGAATTAAATACCTGTCTTCCACTGCCATAGTCTACTCATACCACTGCCTTCATTTCACTCCATGCCTACCCTCCTATCCTAGCCTAACCTGCTTCATAATCATCGATGTAAAGTGAATATCTAGATTCCTACCTACGTGAAAGTAGGGTGTATTATAACGGTAAATGGACAGTTTTGTATAGTCAACGTGCTACACGGTACCAGGAGTAGATTTTGCGCATCGATAATCTATGCTTGATATGAGAGAACAGCCTTTGTAGCCTCGGAAAATGTGCAGGCAGTACCTTTCCAGAGGTCCTAGAGGTGTTAACTCCAACTCTAGTCCATTTTAACGAGTTTGAATTTCGACCGCCAGAATCTCTGTCATGAGAAAATCGTGGTTGAAATTTTGCGTGCTCCTCTCGCAATACTGAACATTTTAGTTACCTCAGACCGGGTGAACAAGACACAGATTGCTCTTGAAAGCCGCCCGAAGCCGTCGAAACCATCCTTCCACAATGTTCCCGACTTCACAATTCCTATCTCACCCTTCCCAAGGTGAGGGAGGGACAAAGCTCCAGCCGCTTACAGCTGAGGCAATTCACTAGGGATGCTTACAGCAAAGTCATCGTTACGATGACTTTGCTGTAAGAAAAGGAAACATTACAGTGGGCGAAGAATTTTTACCGGGTAAAAAATCACCAAGAATTTTTTTACCGGGTAAAAAATCGTGCCGGCTGTAATGTTTCTTTCTTACAGCAAAGTCATCGTAACGATGACTTTGCTGTAAGCATCCCTGTAAAATGCCTCAGCTGTAAGCGTTCTGGCCTCTCCCTCTCTCTCTCATGTCTCTTGTCCTCCTTCATCCCAGCCTATCCCAACCTTCCTTCCTGTGTCGACTCTGGTGTCACTCCAGCCGACCCTTCGGTGAGTGCAATCCTTGTCTACCACCGCCATTATCTACTCATACTACCCCCTTCATGTTGCTGCATACCTACCCTCCCTTCCTTCCTGATTTTCCTACAATCCTAGGCTAGCCTACTTACCAACTATGTTGGTATTGAAGGCAGCTAGATTCCTAGTAACTCAAATCTATAGTCTGCTAAAAAGGGCGATTTGGTGTGGTCACTGTGCCACACGGCACCAGGAATAGAATCTGGCCACGGATACTCTATGCTTGATCTCAGAGAGAACAGCTGCGCCAATGCTCCGAAAAATACTGTCAGTACCTTTCCAGACGTCGTGGAGGTGCTCATGCCAGCTCTAGTTCATTTTAGGGAGGTTGAGTTTCGATAATCAGAATTTCACTCTTGAGGAAATTGTGTTTGAAATTTGTGCACTCCTCCCGCCGTACCAGGCAGGGCACCCAGCCCAGACCGGGTTAGCACGACGCAGAGTGCTCCTCAACACCGCTAACAGCCGTCCAAACCATCCCTCTGCCATGTTTTACGGCTTCACAATTCCTTGCTCACCCTTCCCAAGGTGAGGGAGGGACCAAGCTCCCAGCCGCTTACAGCTGAGGCAGTTTACCAGGGATGCTTACAGCAAAGTCATCGTTACGATGACTTTGCTGTAAGAAACAATTCATTACAGTAGCCATGATTTGTTACCCGTAAAAAATTCTTGGCCACTGTAATGAATTTTTTTCTTACAGTGGCGGAGAATTTTACCGGGTAAACAAATCATGGCTACTGTAATGAATTGTATCCTTACTGCAAAGCCATCGTTACGATGACTTTGCTGTAAGAAAACGTTTTCATTACAGTGGCCAGGAATTTTTACCCGGTAAAAAAATCATGGCTACTGTAATGAATTGTTTTCTTACAGCAAAGTCATCGTAACGATGACTTTGCTGTAAACATCCTGGTAAACTGCCCGTCTGTAAGCCGTTGGTGTCAACCCTCGATCTCATGTCTGTTGTCCTCCTTCATCATCTCCACCTCCCTTCCTGCTAAGCATCACTTCTCTAGTGTCACTCTACCAGTCCTTTTCGTGCATGAAATACTTTTCTACCACTGCCATAGTCTACACATACTATTGCCTCTATACTTCTGCATGCCTACGCTTCCATCTTTCTCTCCCGTGCTAGGCTTAGAGAATATCCTACTTCCTGAAGATCATTGTACAGTGAGGCAGTAAAAATCACTGTCTCACCGTACTGTCTGAGGCCCCCTTTCAACACCGTAGTGTATAAGGGCTGGAGTGGCTCTGGGGAGTACAGAAAGGTGTTTTATCTGTCCGTAAAGCTTCTGGCTTGCGCATTAGGGCTGGCAGAATGCATCGATTTTTGGTCATCAGATTCTCACAACTGCAGATGTGATGAATTTCGGCCATGGCCAAAATTCAACTTTGTCGGAACGACGTAGATTTGGACTGGATGCCTCCAAGTGCATGCACTTGAAAGTGCACTTAGTCCAAAAAATTGTCTAGAGTACGCTCCCAGGCGATGGCCTGGAAGTGTACTCTGGACAAGTTTTTGGACCTGGAAGAGGTTGAATTGCACAATGCTTGTGTTGAAATGAAACATTTATATGGCCCATTCTTTACTTGGACAGCTGAAATCCTATCTACTCGAGAGTAAAGTATATAAAAACTGGAAACAGACGGTTTTGTATAGTCAATGTGCCACACGGCACCAAGAGTAGATTTTGCCCTCCGATAATCTATGGTTGATTTCAGAGAGGATAACCGCGTGCAGTCACAGGACATGTGTTACCAGATCCTTCCCAGAGGTCCTGGAGGTGTTCACACCAACTCCAGCCCACTTTAACGAGTTTGAATTTCGAAAGTCAGAATCTCTGTCGTGAGAAAATTGAACCATTTCCGACCACGTGGTAGAAATTTCGTACACTCCTCCAACCATACTAGACACAACACCCAGCTCAAACCGGGTGTAAACAACACAATGTGTTACCTAATGCCGCCTACAGCCGTCCATACCATTCCTATACCCTGTTTCCTGACTTCATAATTCCTTCCTCACCCTTCCCTAGGTCGGAAAAGGACGGAAGTCCCTGCCGCTTACAGCGGAAGCAATTTACCAGGGATGCTTACAGCAAAGTCATCGTTACGATGACTTTGCTGTAAGAAAATAAATCATTACAGCAGCCATGATTTTTTACCCGGTAAAAAAATTCTTGGCCAGTGTAATTGAAACGCTTTCTTACAGCAAAGTCATCGTAACGATGACTTTGCTGTAAGAAAATAAATCATTACAGCAGCCACGATTTTTCACCCGGTAAAAATTCTTGCTGATTTTTTACCCGGTAAAATTTTTTGGCCACTGCAATGGAAACGTTTCCTTACAGCAAAGTCATCGTTACGATGACTTTGCTGTAAGAAAGCAAATCATTACAGCTGCCATGATTTTTTTACCCGGTAAAAAATTCTTGGCCACTGTAATGGAAACGCTTTCTTACAGCAAAGTCATCGTAACGATGACTTTGCTGTAAGAATCCCCGGTAAACGGCTTCCGCTGTAAGGGGCTGAGAGTTCCGTCCCCCTCCCACCTAGGGAAGGGTGAGCAAGGAATTGGGAAGTCAGGAACATGGCTCAGCAAACGTTTGTACGGCTGTGAGTGGCTTCCAGGAGCATTCTGTGTCATGTGTTATCTCAGCAACGTCTCTATAGTCGAACCTCACGGGTTGTCAAGGTCTAAAACTAGTCCCCCTACGGTCTAGGTAGTGAAATCATGTAAAGTTGTAGACTAATACAAAAAAGTAGCAATCAATAGGCTTAGTAGCACTAAACTATGACATGAAGGTCAGATGTATAGATGAAAATAGAAAGGTGGGCTAAGCGAATAATGTTGAGATGAGAAAGACAGAACTTCATAGCAGGGAACAATAGCATAGGTTTTAATACTTCTCGTATGCTATCTATTGCTCCTGTCATACTTTTAATATTCGACGGTGTGGATGTGGTCCGTGAGGACGTCCTTCTTCCGTCTTCAAGTAGATGTGGCCGCGCGTGGGCAGACCATAGACTAAATTCTGCTCCCACAGGAAGATCTCCTCACCTGAAGTCGACCCCGTAATGGTAAAGGTCACCGCGATCAACTAAGACGGAATAGGGTGGCACATAAAAGTGGTTAACGGGAACCTTCCACATGTCGGCGTCCGTATGGACCAGGCATACATGACTATAAGGTGCAGCTACTATAAAGAACCCATCGGCTCCGCTCGACATCATGAAATAGGATGGGGATTGGGTAGGTCCGACTCCTCAAAATTGGGATACTCAGAAGTCCGTGTGCCCATCCTGGTCCGCAGCCCCATCTGTTTTAAGAAGCAGCCGTAATCCTGTCTTCGGGAAAAAGACAGGATCCTCACCCTCCATTCCCAACTTCAAGAAATCCGCACAAACACCAAGAGCAAGCTCTGCCACCAACTTGTTCCTGTACATATCCAAATTCCCCTCCTCCAGCTTGTCGCACAATTCACACCGCGGCAGGGGGAGTCGCCCACGACCACCATCTATGCGGTCCTTCGCAGCACCCACGTTGTGGATGAAATGCCACGGCGAAGGATCAAAACCGGGCTTGGCGAAATCTGGCGGCTCGTCCTGGTTCCTGTTTCTTCATAATCAGAATCAGACTGCTGGGAGGGTTTCTGTGGCTTTTCAACCTCCTCAACCAGCGGAACTGCCGAGAAAAGTGACTGAAGAGGTCATGCGTCGCACTACCAGCCGTGGACGACTGCAAGAGGCCTTCCACAACAACCACCCCCATGTTGTCCAGCAACGCCCCTTCACCACAAAGTACTATTCCACCACAGAGTCCTCAGCACCTGGCGATGCAGCTGCCAGGAATGCTGCCGCCTTTATTTCCGCCCGCACCGTCTCTACCGTCGTAATTTCCATGTAGTACTTCATCGGGCTACCAGACGCAATTGCGCTGGGGAGAACGGCGGCCACATTCTCATCGACGATACTGTCGGGAATGGGATTCTCATGGGCGTCGTCGAACTGGAGAATCGGCTCCCGAGAACGTCCTCTGGAAGCCGACTTGGATTTCTTTGACGACGACTTTGATGAAGTCTCACTGAGCTTCCTCTTTTTGGTAGAGGGCTCGGGCGGCGTCGCAGAAGCGGTTTTCCTAGTTGCGCTTCCCGAGGATGGAGCTTTTACCCGCATCCTTGGGTGCGCTCTCCAGCTCGACGACCTGAACAGGGCTCGCACCACCCGCCGTCGCTGTTCCACCACGATCGGAACGACTCTCTTTCAGGCAGGTACTCCTTTTGGGCATCACTTTCCCAGAAGTTTCCACTCCGGACGATGCAGACACGACAGGGGTAGTGGCAGAAACAGAGGCAGCCTCGGAATAGCTGGAAGAATCTAATTGAGGTGGTACTGCCCTCAATTGGATTCTTCAAAGGCAAAGGAATGGAGGATGAAGGGATGGTCAGGGAAATGGAAATGGAAGGGAAGGGATGGCGGAATCATGACCACATGTGACTGGGAGCGCAGCATGTGGGATGTGAGGGTCCACCACGTAAAATTGTTTCCGCATTACATGTCGCGGTAGCCAGTTACGCGCAGCAGCATTTTACTGGCGTCCTTTCAAAACACAGACTTCCGTTTGGGAAAGATGTTCTCAAACTTGGAGCCATTGAGAGGGCCTTCCTTGGGATGTAAGTCCGCTCAGAACCCCTTCTTGGGCACCATCGGCGCAAAAACTTCGACAACGCGTGAGTGAATGTCGAAGCTCTTGCTCGGGTCACCCACGCTGGGAATGGAGCCATCCAGCATCCTCAACACATCCGAACGTTCCAATACTCGGCCACCTCCTTCACGTACCCGAAGATTTCCAACAAAACCAGCAATCCATTCCTGCCCAATGGTACCAACCGAGTTCGGTTTCAGCCCGGCCCACCAACGGCTACAAGTGTAGTACGCCGTCATCTCGAGGTTGACACAATTTTGGACGTCCGGAGCACCCCTAAACGATCCGTTGAACAACAATTCACCGTACACCCAGCCAGATTCTCCGTCGAAGAGAACTGCACGAACTCTGGCCTGTTCGGAATAGTTTCTGCAGCCAAATCCGTTTTCAAGAATTGCTCCATCGTTGCAGACTTCTTCAACACTAGCCAACGACCTCTGATATTCACTTTGCGAGGTTCAACTTGCACTTCAGACGAACTATACTGGGCACTACGGTGTGAAAAGGGGGCCTCAGACAGTTACTGCGAGACAGTGATTTTACTGTCTGAGACAGTATAAAAATCACTCTATGCGGCAAATGAAATTAATGCCACACTTGGAGACAGTGATTTGCACTGTCTGGCAGACAGTACGGAACACTGTCTGCAGACAGTAAAAACACTGTCTCACAGTACTGTCTGAGGCAGTGAATGGAGACAGTAAAAAATTAATGATTTATTCAATAGTTGGATATGATGTAATTACTGTACTGGGCAGTGTTGGCGGATAGTGTTTGTATTGGCCAAGGGCAACATGGCCGGATAGTGAAATACGCTG
>JALQPE010003152.1:0-11803 GCA_030407315.1 Asparagopsis taxiformis | reverse complement strand
TTGCGGGTGAGGGCGGAGGGGAGTTGGGGATGGTGTGTTGCGCGTCGTTCGGGCTGTGTTACACGTGGGGGGGATGACCTCGTTGAAGGTGTACAGCCCGTTATGGAATTCTGCCGTTTTATTTGGTTTCTGCTTCCGTGGGGGCGAAGGTAAGCTGCTGTGGGAGTGAATGTGACGTTGCCGTGGTTGACGGCTATAGAGTGGACAGCTAAGAGGTGTTGCTTATGGACGGGGAACATACGGCGTTGGGGATGTTAAGCGTTGTGTTCTTCGCTCGTATCTGTAGTGGGCCGGTGTGGGTGATGGGGTACAGGCGGTTAGCGGCTGTTTTGGTGAAACGGGGAGTGGAGCAACGGGTCATGTGCGGGCAGGTGATGATACGTGGGATGGGAGGGCCGGAGTCTAGGACGTAGGACTTACGGGGCTCGGACACATCGATGGTGCTGTGGAGTCCGTGAAGGTCTCTGTGTCCTCTGGCAGTCGTCTGGGTGGGATGTGGTGTGATTTCGTGCGTGAACGGCTTGTTGGCGATGGTCTTGTGTTGTTGGCGAGCTGGGTTATATGGTCTGGGGCGGGCGCGGCACTCGTGAGTGTTGTGTGTGTAGGAGCGGTGGTACGTGCACCATTTGTTGTGGATACGGCGTTTGGGTTGGCGTGGGATCGGGTACTGTGTGTGGTAGGTATTGTGTGAGTGGTTGGTATGTGCTGCCGATGTGCGGGTTTTGACGTTCGCTTCCATGCGTCGTAGTCGTATGATGACGTCGGAGATGTGTGTTGGGGGGTCCAACGTTAGGAGGTCGTGTGCGGTGCGGTGTCGTGATTGTGACGCAGACCTAGGAGTAAGAAATTTGATTGTGTGTACTCTCGGAATCGATTCCGGGGTAGTGGGCATTGCGCATCTCGATGCGCATGGCGTCGGTTTGGCTAGGTACGCGTCAAGTTCCATGCCGGGGTCGAGTGTGATAGATCTTGCGCGTTCCTCTAGGGAGTTCATGCGGCAGGGATACAGAGTCTTTGATTTGATTGAGAATGTGTGATGTGAGTAGTTAGGGCGGGGAGGTGAGGGCGTCGTCGGATAGACGTGGGTAATAGATTCTGGTGTGCTGGCTAGTATGAGGAGACACAGCCTTTCCTGGTTCACTTTGAATTTGGCGAACTCGTTGGGGTCGGGCCGGGGCTGTGGTGCTCGGGTCAAGGTGTGGGGCGAGGTTGGAGGTCGGCTGCGATGGCCTGGAGCGTTCTTTTCCATACGCGTTGATTCGCAGGGGACAGGTGGGGAGCGTGTGTGTTCCATTGTTGGCGCGGATGGGTCGTCGCGTGATTGGAGGGTGTGTGTGTGGGATCGTTGGGCGCAGTGGGCGGGAAGTAGCCCATAACCTGTTAGAGGAGAATGAATCCTGACTTCTTTATTCAATGTGTATCAGTTCTTCTATTATAAGTTAGTGTGTTCTGTTCTTCGCCGGCGTCTCGACGGTGGGTTGGACAGCTGTCTTTTGTTAGCATCCTGACAGAAACTACAAGCTGATGAAAATATCAGATGTGAAATTATTTCAACTTCAAGCTACTATGTAACGTACATATGCGGTAGTAACATTCAATAGCAGTGAATGAGTGGTTCACAACCATTTAGATGAATAAATAGAGTAGCATTAAGATAGATCTCCTCCTGAAGAATGAGAAAGAGGAGAGAGCAGAAGAACAACATCGACTGATCATAATCATCGATACGCATCGATCTATCGAAGCGGGCGCGTGATAAGCGTCAAACCCAAGAACAGTGGAACAGCCCATAGGCTTGTCTACAAAATAAACTCTGGTTCTAACCAGCGCGGATCCTAATCTGCATCGTGAGAACTTGCACCAGTCTCCGGCCTTCATTTCCCGAGTCTTTTACAAAGTTCTGCTACAGATATATATCTGAACGCACATTTGCTTCTGAAGTGAGCAACGGTTAGGAACCACGGCCGTGAAAAGATTTGTTGGATGATTTGCAACAATCAAGTGTGAGCCATCATGGGATTATCATGGAAGAGTACGTCAGGAAACAACTCAAGCTCAAACGGGAGGAGCAAAACATGCCCACCCGCTATCTTCGAAACTATTGCGCACCCAATATTGGATTCGGTGGATCCAGCCGAAGCAGTGAAATTTCTTTCGTGACAGAAATGTATGAAATGAAGATGTCACAGAATAACAGTGACGGAAATAACGTCAAACCAGCCTCTTATAGAGTCTCAATAGACCCACGGTGCTGTCATCCATGTACGAATTTGGATTCTTTGACAACATTGCACCAGGAGTGGATATGCGATACTTATCCGAAGCTCATATTAAGGCATGCATTGAACAAATTGCAATGTCTCAGATGTCTACATCTGTCAACTCTACCGCTATTACAAATGCGATCATGTCCATTCGAATGAACATGAAAATACGCAGTGCACGATCGCGAGTATATCAACTGGCGATTGATTTCCCAGACAACTGGAAGATATCGGATACGGAGATTTCAAAGCGAGAAATCCCACAATGGCGACGAAACTATTCGCGCAGAGGACTGCATCCGAAAGCACTCAAGATACAAATTAAGAATGATTTTGAATTCATTCCTGAAATGAAAACAAATTGGAAAGGATTTCTAAAACACGTCTCAGAACAAGCCGAGATCATCGATAGAGCACAGGATTGCGCAAGCCTGAGTAATAACTCTGGACATCCGAGCTCATCACATAAACCTGACAAGATTTCTAGCAGCTCAACCCGTTCTAATGGAAAGTCTACGAAAGACAAGGCTGCAAAATCACCGAACGACTACCGCAGTGCATCAACCCTAGTTGTAATGCACGACACGTACCTTCGCAACTGCACTAACACGCCTGAAGAAGACAAGGCGAGGTAATGAGCGAATGGAGACAACGTTATAAGCAACCATCAAGAAACCAGCAGAGTATGACGAGACACATTGCACAACAACGAACTGACGACAGTTCGATGATTGACACTATATTTGCAGGTGTGGAAACACGACCGTCATGTGCCGATATAGGCAGCTGCATCAACCTAATGCCTCCAGACTTATTTCTAAACTATCAGAAAAGGAGCAACGATGCAGGTGGAGAGCTTCGATACGATAGGAAGTTCGAGATGGCAGTCAGTGAGGACACCAACGGAAGAAGGTTTTCATAGAATGCGACAAAAAGACAACCCTTGACATTCAACTAAATGTCAGACATGCATCGTCATTAACGATACGTAATGTCACATGGTTTGTTGCTACTCGTCCCGCAAACGACCCTCTACTTTGCAGAGACCTTTTGAAAGCCATTGGATTAGATGCGAAAGCAGCCTTAGCTGCTGCCTGTGAAACATTCAATGGACAAGTTGACGCTGAGCAACTTCTCTCTGATCAGGATTACCCAGACGGAAGTATCGCACGACTATTGTCAGAGAATGGAGTATATCACAATGGACTACCCAGACGAGACCGATGACTGTGAATCAGTATACTTAGATTGGGATTGACAAGGATAATGACATACAGACAGCATTTGACAAAATGCTACATGACGCCAAGTCGAATGGAATGTCAACTGGCGTGCAGAAACCTTGAAAAAATCTTACACGAGTATCGTGACGTCTTCAGGATACGTCTTGGAAACGATCCACCGGCTAAAGTTGAGCCGATGAAAGTTGTGCTTAGACCACAAGCACAGGCATAATAACCAAATCCAGGCGATATAGCCCGGGAACAGCGAGATTATCTAACGCGTTTTTTAAAACGTGCTAAACATTATGGGTTCATCACGGAGAATAAGAATGCGACGTGGGCTGCAGCACCTTTACTAGTGCTCAAGCCCAAGTCCAAAAAATACCGTCTTACCTTCGATTACCGACCCGTTAAGCTGCTACCAACTTCTATAGGTTGGCCTATGCCACACCTAGAAAGCGAGTTGTGTAGACTTCGCTGGAAGCACATGCTTTGCTTCCATCGATTTTTGCTCAGGTTACTGGCAACTACCCCTACACAAAGACAGCCAAAGCGCTCTAAGCTTCATCACCCACGAAGGTGTTTGGCAACCGACACGCACACCCCAAGGAGCCAAGACTCCGCGTGTAACTTTCAATCACGTGTGGAACCATGTTTTATTGCCATTCGAAAACATGTCAAGGCATGGCAGGACGACTTCATCCTACATCATAAAGATGAGAATGGGCTAATGGACACACTACGGTGCTTTCTGCAGATATGCAGAGACAAAATCTAAAGATTTCCGCACCAAAATCAACACTATTCACATCATCAGTGAAATGGTGTGGTCGAATTATCGACAAAGATGGAGTTCAATTTGATCCAAGCAATTTTATCTGGACTAATGAACATCACATCACCACAGACAGCAGGAGAACTATCTCAGTATATATACTGTCTACAATGGATGTCACATCCATACCGGATTTCGCCAACCGCATAAGCTGCCTGCGTAACGTCTTGGAAGAAGCTTATACAAAATCGGGGAAAACGCACCAAGAAATCCATCGCAAGCATACCATTATCCAGCCTGTCATGGGGCAGACAACATGACAAGTCATTTCTTGAACTACAAGACAGCCTCAGACAATCGGTTAAACTTGCTCATCCAGATGCTAAGATGCACAAATGCATCTATACTGACGCCTCTGATCATTACTGGGAGCTGTGGTTACACAATGCCTTGCGCGGAGTTAAACAAACCGCTAGAAGACCAACGGCACCAGCCACTTGCTTTCATAAGCTCATCCTTCAGGACAGCGAGCTACATTGGTCAACATATATGAGAAGGAAGGATTTTCCATATATCAAGTATTCAAGCGCTTAGACTACCTCTTGCTTGGAAGCATACCTTCACATGTCTACACGGATCATCGAAATCTGTTGTTCGTGTATAACCCTATGAGCATCGAACCAGCCATGGGAAGACACATGTGAAAAGGTACAGCGCTGGGCTTTATTTCTATCAAGATTTCACTACACTATCGAGCATATAGCTGGTGATCCAATGTCATGGCTGACGTAATGACGAGATGGTTTGTCGGGTATCGACGAAAGAAGTTCACTTCAAAGATAACTGCCGTCAGGAGACACACAGCCATACAGAAGACATCGTGTCATCACCCTTTATCAAGCTTATTTTATCTGGCCTACTCCAGATACTATCCGAAAATCACAGCAACAACACATTCAAGACAAAACCGAATGGATGTGAACTGCATGATCAAGGATTGGTCATAACCAAGAAAAGGATTTGGATACCACAACAGGATGTGCAACTACAAATGAAAGTTGCTGGTAATATCACACTGTGGACAAAACGGTCACAGAGGTTCCACGGCCACCATTAATATCTTGTCCGAGAACTATGGTGGTGAATACGATGACGAACGACTGCAAAGTATTCGTACAAAATTGTATACATTGCCATCATGTCCTACACAGGACAGCGCATCCCTCGCCCACTTGGAAGCAGCGAGATCGCCACGCGACCCAATCAAATCCTACATTTCGATTATTTATATATGGGAAGAGGGAAACACGAGAGACAGATATGTTCTCATACTACGTGACGGATTCTCATGTTATACCTGGCTCTGCATTGCCAAAGCAGCAGATGCAGAAACAGTGGTAGAGTCCATTGCTAAATGGATTGAAATATTTTCAGCTATGGATGTTTGGATATCCGATCAAGGAAGTCACTTCAAGAACCAAGTCATGACACAACTGGCAAAAAGGCATTACATTAGGCATCACTTCACTGTGGCATACTCACCATGGAGCAATGGGGCAGTCGAAAGATGTTGCCGGGAGGTACTAAGGGCAACGACAGCGTTAATGTCGGAGCTGCGACTAGCGCCTCAGGACTGGCCTGATGTTATATCATTAATACAAAAGATCATTAATGAATCCTGTAGAGAGACTTGGAAAACGAGAAGATGGTATCTTTAGATCACCATTGGAAGTGATGATGGAATCAAACCAGCACGAACTAATCCGACATCCAGTATGAAGTGTGGAGATAACTCACTTTCACTATCCGAATGTCAGCGGATTGCAAATATAGACCGCTTACAGTTTGCCCTAGCAAACATGCACAAGAATGTATCGGAAAAGATCCGAGCAAACCGAGCGAGACAAAATCAAAATACATAATGAAAGGACAAACATTATACACCCCTCATTCAGCATTGGAGACTTTGTGCTTGTCAGAAAAGCGCATAACAAAGGACACAAACTTGCATTTAAATGGCAAGGACCAAAAAGGATAACTAAGGTTATCAACAGTTTGGTATACGAGGTAACAAGTTTGACAAATGGTCAAACAGAAATTGTACATGCGACGCGCATTTGCATCTATAGATGTGACATGGATGGTATTGAACCTTCTAAGGGCATACTTAATCACGCTGCGCACACTGAAGCTGAATACGAGGACATAAAATGTCTTAGACAGATCAAGAAGCATGGAGATACAATCAAGATATTAGTCGAATGGGAAGGATTACCGGACACATGTGACTACACATGGGAACCTGTCGAAAATCTATTTGAAGACATACCTGAGATGCTCATGGAATATTCTCCGCCATGAAAACAATAGCATCGCAAGGAGAGCCATAGCCTCCTATCAAAGAGCAAATGACTATGAAATGTTCTGCTTCCAAGGAAACAAAACATGGGGCAGTGTAGACATTTGTAGCTGAAACTACAAGCTGATGAAAATATCAGATGTGAAATTATTTCAACTTCAAGCTACTATGTAACGTACATATGCGTAGTAACATTCACTAGCAGTGAATGAGTGGTTCACAACCATTAGATGAATAACATAGAGTAGCATTAAGATAGATCTCTGACTGAATGAGAAAGAGGAGAGAGCAGAAGAAACAACATCGACTGATTAATCATCATCGATACGCATCGATCTATCGAAGCGGGCGCGTGATAAGCGTCACCCAAGAACAGTGGAACAGCCCATAGGCTTGCTACAAAAAAACTCTGGTTCTAACCAGCGCGGATCCTAATCTGCATCGTGAGAACTTGCACCAGAGTCCGGCCTGCCTTCATTTCCGAGTCTTTTACCAAAGTTCTGCTACAACGTGTCCATATCCTGTTTGCGGAGATCACACATACTCTATTTCATCGATGTCGTTCCGTGCCTCAGAACAGAACATGTACCTCACGGAAAGTACACCCGAACCACAGTTTTGTGTCACGTCGCATGGTGTATCATGCGTACACTACCGCCAAATCCAGCACATAGTGTACTCGTTCGAACCAACTGCTGCACTGACAAATAACTTACTTTACACCATTGTAATTACAGGACATGACTAGTACTTAATCTCCGTCGTCCGTCCATCTTCACAGTAAACGATCAAGGAACAACAGTTCTTTCCACAGGTTATGGACCCAGACGCACCTAGCGCCACAAACCCACCCACCCACATCCACTTCTGTCTCACAACCACGCCTGCCACTCAATCGGCAACTCTGCGTCCTCACCTTCATTGCCACCCGCAGCGTCAGTTACCGGCGACGACAATTCCCGCCCCCATCCGCAATCCGGCGACGACATCTACCGCCCAACCAGCACACCTCGGCGACGACACCTACGCCAACACCTCTACTATGTCTCATCCACCCCATTCCATCCAGCACCAACTGGAAATACCTCCTCTTTCATTCTCCAATTTCATTGCATGGAACATCAGCGTACAACACTTCGCTCGTTCCCAAAATGTTCTACAATACCTCCTTCAGGCCCCTCCCGCAGCAACTACAGCAGCCGAATCCGAACTTTCACCTCCGCAACCATGGTCAAGCGCAGCTCCTCGTGGTTCCTTCCCTCTCGCCTGAAGTGATTGCTCTCTTCACCGATGCTGAGCTCGAAGGTCAATCCACCTGCTTTACGACAAAATCAAGAACCGTCTAACTGCGCGTAACCCAGAGCACACCGATGAAAACTTACGAGCTAAAGCCCAACGATTAAATGGGAATCCTCACTAACTGTATCGGAATATATCGCGAAACACAATGACGTACGAGCACTCATGATCCGCGCCAACTACCCGGATATTTCGAAACGATCAAACCACAATCCGATTCATCCTTGAAGGATTGGAACAACATCCTGATTGGACGTGTTCCTACAAAGTATAGCAGCTCACAAACACCATCCAACCACAACGCCCCCTGACCATGAACACTATTGTTTCCATGATGGCAAAACATGATGCTATTTCCAAACGTGCATCAACACCCAATAGAAGTCACAACACCATGCGATTCAACCGCAGAGTACACCGTTCTCGAAACGCACCCCCCTCCCGACACACCAATCCTAACACCAAACATACCCCCACCTACAGGCACACTGGACCTGGTGTACAGTCCATGGATCTCCTTTTCACTACTTCTGAGTGCCGCCTCCGTCGACTCCTCTCCCTCCCGACCCACAACAGAAACCATCCAACTCTCGATCCAAGATCAAAGTACAATCTGCAATTGCAGATGAGCGCCTCATCGAATACGACGAAATTGAGGCCTCTGATGATGACAATGAGTCAACAGTCGTACGTCACCCCTCATCCCCGTCTACGTCTTACATCCTTGATTCTGGCGCTAACCCTTCGCACCTGACGAAACCCACTCCTGGCATGACAGTGAGCCCCTCCAAACTCGAACAGCTGACGGAACACTGTCCAAGATTACTCATCGGACGAAATTATCATTCCGACTGATGATGACACTCATCTACCTCCTCACACTGCAGTGGTCGGCCCAAATCTACACTCGAACCTGCTCTCTGTCTCACAGATCACAGCGACACATGATATAATCTTCAAGCAAGATAAAGCGTACATAACCAAACCGGCTCCGCCTCCCCCTAAAGCTTGTATCATTGCTGTTGCCCCAAAACGTAAAGGACTCTACAGACTCTCCAGCTCTCGCCCGCCCCGCAAAGCACGTCGCTCTTATTTGGCAACTGCAGCCCGTGCCATCCCCTCCAATCTCGAGCGACGCAAGCGTGCATCCACACGTCGCCAAGCCACAATGCGACGCCCTCTCACTGCTCTTGCTCGGCCAATCAACAAACAACCTCAATCCAGCTCTCACATGAAAACAAAACCATCACGCAACAAACCGGACACAACGTATCCAAATCTCGAAACTAAAACCAAAAATCAAGGTATCCATGTCAAACGTCATACGTGACTACCACCATGGCATCTCAAACTCAACCATGCGCATCCCACTAAGATACATCACATGGCAAAGAACAAACTCGTACCGCATTTTGCCCGCCACCCTCCTCCGTTTCCCGCCAAAACTTCCTGCTCGGGGATGCGCTGTCGGCAAAACCAGTGCTGCACCTTTCCACAGCCGCCAACGCACTACGGACGTCGGAACACATCTACACACCGACATCTGTGACCATTTCATTTCCATGTACTTCCCTAGACGGAAACACAATACTTTCAACAACTTCCTCGATGAAGGCAGCCGCTTCCTTGTCGTAGATTGTAAGTCCCACGAAATCCGACGCTGCTGCCCACATCAAGACGCATATAATACTACACACCATCACACACCCCACGTTCATACAACATCTCACATCTGATAACGCACGCGAATATTACTCTTCGGATCTGCAACGTTTCTACGATACTGAACACATCACCAACGCATCCAACCGTGCCAACACACGCACAGGAAAATGCACTATCTGAACGCATTAATCGTACCATACTTGACGCCACGCGTTCAAGCCTCCTTAGCTCTGGACTCCCTCACACCCTATATGATTATGCCATCATGAACGCAACCGATGCGTACAATCATACACCACACACAGCACATGGGGAACACTGCCCGCCGCGCTATGGTACAATGATACTCCTGAGGTTGACACCCTCCTGCCTTTCGGCACTGCAGGTTATGTGCATGATCGCACACCCCACAACAAACTCGAGGCGCGAGCAAAACTTATGTACTATCTTTCACGATGCGATTATCGCCACTACTTCGTTTTTGATCCATCCAATAGCAGCGTCCACCGCTGTCGCACTAGTGACTTCCATGAATACTCTCCCTCCGCAGACCCCGTCCGCACGCTGCCCTCATCTGACTCGGCTTACACACACCCAGTCTATCAATCAAATATTCACAGAGCCTAAAACACTGTCACAGGCCCGCGCTTCACCGGACGCCAATGAATGGGAAAGGTTGGAACACTGAAATGGATAATCTAGAATTCCGAGGCATTCTCAGTTATATTCCACGCTCCGATGTCCCCCTGATGCCAAAATCCTTCCTCTACACTACCGTGTTCAAACTTAAACACGACAGTGATGGTACTCCCCTCTGTACGCAAGGTGCGATGTACTGTCGCGGCGACAAACAACTGCCTGGCATACACTTCGATGCTGACCACCTATCCAGCCCCGTGACACATCGTGACACCGTTCGATCTGCCCTAGCCCTTGCCGCTTCGCACTCCTACCACACATTCCACTGGGATCTTGAAGCAGCTTTTCTGCATGAGAAATTCTCTGACACTCACGACATATTTGTCCACCAACCGTCTCGCTTCGACGGATCCCTCCAATACCCCGGCCACGTTGCACGACTTTCCGGCAACATGTACGGAAGCAGACAAGCATGTCGTATCTTCACTGAAGGTCTTGCAACATTCCTCACCTGCAATAACTTCACTCGCCTCCACTCTGACCCCTGTTCCTTCATCCACCGCGACCTCTCGCACTCTACTCACTTCGTTCTACTAATCATTACTGTAGACGATTTTCTTGTTATATCAAACTCCATGGCACTTACTGAATCATCAAACCCTACTGTCCGAAAAGTATGTTGTCAAAGACCTCGGTCAAGTCTCCACTATCCTCGGCTGGAAGTCACACACAGTGAAGACGGCATCTCCATATCTCAACCAGGTTACATACAGTCCATTCTTGAGAAATATCGCCATTGCGATGCCAAACCAAGCCCCTCCCCCATTGCATCGGAACTTCTTGCGTCAGGTAAACCAACATTCCCAACCCCTCGACAAGACAAAATACGACTATACTGGACTTATAGGTTCATTGCGATATCTTGCTGATTGCACAAGGCCTGACATCGCATTCATTGGCTACCTCGGACGATACTCCCAATGCCCCACAACCCATCACTGGCTTGCCGCACTCCGTGTCCTCCGCTACCTTCGTAGCACCATTACTCTCGGTATCACTTACAAGCACCCACACCTCCTCTCATCTCACAGTCTAGCTTATTCAGACGCTGATCACGCTAGCTGCCCTACCACCCGACCGCTCCACAACCGGCAGCCTCATCCTATTCAACAACGCCCCTGTTTCTGGCAATCTAAACGCCAACGCACGGTTTCCCCTTCTACACACGCCGCGGAATATATTGCCGCATTCTACACAGCTCAACAGCTTCATATTATTGCCAGCTTCTTCCGCGAAATTCAACACCCTGCGGATACTCCCATTCAACTGTTCATCGACAATGCAGCCGCAATTACTACTGCTAAAGCCACCTACCCCAACCCTCAGGCCCGACATATCGACGTTAAATTCCACTGGCTTCGAGAACAAGTTACACAACGGGCTCATCGCACCCACACATATCCCGTCGTCCGAAAATCCGGCCGACATCCTCACGAAAGCCCTCAAACTGCACAGTTCAAACACAAAATATTCCTCTCCCTTCGTCTTTCCACGCCCACGGCGCGCGGCGACTGACAAA
>JALQPE010003151.1:0-44416 GCA_030407315.1 Asparagopsis taxiformis | reverse complement strand
AATTCTGCCAGTTTTATTTGGTTTCTGCTTCCGTGGGGGCGAAGGTAAGCTGCTGTGGGAGTGAATGTGACGTTGCCGTGGTTGACGGCTATAGAGTGGACAGCTAAGAGGTTGTTGCTTATGGACGGGGAACATACGGCGTTGGGGATGTTAAGCGTTGTGTTCTTCGCTCGTATCTGTAGTGGGCCGGTGTGGGTGATGGGGTACAGGCGGTTAGCGGCTGTTTTGGTGAAACGGGGAGTGGAGCAACGGGTCATGTGCGGTGCAGGTGATGATACGTGGGATGGGAGGGCTCCGGAGTCTAGGACGTAGGACTTACCGGGCTCGGACACATCGATGGTGCTGTGGGAGTCCGTGAAGGTCTCTGTGTCCTCTGGCAGTCGTCTGGGTGGGATGTGTGTGATTTCGTGCGTGAACGGCTTGTTGGCGATGGTCTTGTGTTGTTGGCGAGCTGGGTTATATGGTCTGGGGCGGGCGCGGCACTCGTGAGTGTTGTGTGTGTAGGAGCGGTGGTACGTGCACCATTTGTTGTGGATACGGCGTTTGGGTTGGCGTGGGATCGGGTACTGTGTGTGGTAGGTATTGTGTGAGTGGTTGGTATGTGCTGCCGATGTGCGGGTTTTGACGTTCGCTTCCATGCGTCGTAGTCGTATGATGACGTCGGAGATGTGTGTTGGGGGGTCCAACGTTAGGAGGTCGTGTGCGGTGCGGTAGTCGTGATTGTGACGCAGACCTAGGAGTAAGAATTTGATTGTGGTACTCTCGGAATCGATTCCGGGGTAGTGGGCATTGCGCATCTCGATGCGCATGGCGTCGTGTTTGGCTAGGTACGCGTCAAGTTCCATGCCGGGGTCGAGTGTGATAGATCTTGCGCGTTCCTCTAGGAGTTCATGCGGCAGGGATACAGAGTCTTTGATTTGATTGAGAATGTGTGATGTGAGTAGTTAGGGCGGGGAGGTGAGGGCGTCGTCGGATAGACGTGTGGTAATAGATTCTGGTGTGCTGGCTAGTATGAGGAGACACAGCCTTTCCTGGTTCACTTTGAATTTGGCGAACTCGTTGGGGTCGGCCGGGGCTGTGGTGCTCGGGTCAAGGTGTGGGGCGAGGTTGAGGTCGGCTGCGATGGCCTGGAGCGTTCTTTTCCATACGCGTTGATTCGCAGGGGACAGGGTGGGGAGCCGTGTGTGTTCCATTGTTGGCGCGGATGGGTCGTCGCGTGATTGGAGGGTGTGTGTGTGGTGATCGTTGGGCGCAGTGGGCGGGAAGTAGCCCATAACCTGTTAGAGGAGAATGAATCCTGACTTCTTTATTCAATGTGTATCAGTTCTTCTATTATAAGTTAGTGTGTTCTGTTCTCGCCGGCGTCTCGACGGTGGGTTGGACAGCTGTCTTTTGTTAGCATCCTGACAGAAACTACAAGCTGATGAAAATATCAGATGTGAAATTATTTCAACTTCAAGCTACTATGTAACGTACATATGCGTAGTAACATTCACTAGCAGTGAATGAGTGGTTCACAACCATTTAGATGAATAACATAGAGTAGCATTTAAGATAGATCTCTCCTGAAGAATGAGAAAGAGGAGAGAGCAGAAGAACAACATCGACTGATCATAATCATCGATACGCATCGATCTATCGAAGCGGGCGCGTGATAAGCGTCAACCCAAGAACAGTGGAACAGCCCATAGGCTTGTCTACAAAATAAACTCTGGTTCTAACCAGCGCGGATCCTAATCTGCATCGTGAGAACTTGCACCAGTCTCCGGCCTTCATTTCCCGAGTCTTTTACCAAAGTTCTGCTACAGATATATATCTGAACGCACATTTGCTTCTGAAGTGAGCAACGGTTAGGAACCACGGCCGTGAAAAGATTTGTTGGATGATTGAAAGCAATCAAGTGTGAGCCATCATGGATTATCATGGAAGTACGTCAGGAAACAACTCAAGCTCAAACGGGAGGAGCAAAACATGCCCACCCGCTATCTTCGAAACTATTGCGCACCCAATATTGGATTCGGTGGATCCAGCCGAAGCAGTGAAATTTCTTCGTGACAGAAATCGTTATGAAATGAAGATGTCACAGAATAACAGTGACGGAAATAACGTCAAACCAGCCTCTTATAGAGTCTCAATAGACCCAACAGTGCTGTCATCCATGTACGAATTTGGATTCTTTGACAACATTGCACCAGGAGTGGATATGCGATACTTATCCGAAGCTCATATTAAGGCATGCATTGAACAAATTGCAATGTCTCAGATGTCTACATCTGTCAACTCTAACGCTATTACAAATGCGATCATGTCCATTCGAATGAACATGAAAATACGCAGTGCACGATCGCGAGTATATCAACTGGCGATTGATTTCTCCAGACAACTGGAAGATATCGGATACGGAGATTTCAAAGCGAGAAATCCCACAATGGCGACGAAACTATTCGCGCAGAGACTGCATCCGAAAGCACTCAAGATACAAATTCAGAATGATTTTGAATTCATTCCTGAAATGAAAACAAATTGGAAAGGATTTCTAAAACACGTCTCAGAACAAGCCGAGATCATCGATAGAGCACAGGATTGCGCAAGCCTGAGTAATAACTCTGGACATCCGAGCTCATCACATAAACCTGACAAGAGTTCTAGCAGCTCAACCCGTTCTAATGGAAAGTCTACGAAAGACAAGGCTGCAAAATCAACCGAACGACTACCGCAGTGCATCAACCCTAGTTGTAATGCACGACACTACCTTCGCAACTGCACTAACACGCCTGAAGAAGACAAGGCGAGGTTAATGAGCGAATGGAGACAACGTTATAAGCAACCGTCAAGAGAACCCAGCAGAGGTATGACGAGACACATTGCACAACAACGAACTGACGACAGTTCGATGATTGACACTATATTTGCAGGTGTGGAAACACGACCGTCATGTGCCGATATAGGCAGCTGCATCAACCTAATGCCTCCAGACTTATTTTCTAAACTATCAGAAAAAGGAGCAACGATGCAGGTGGAGAGCTTCGATACGAATAGGAAGTTCGAGATGGCAGTCAGTGAGGACACCAACGGAAGAAAGGTTTTCATAGAATGCGACAAAAAGACAACCCTTGACATTCAACTAAATGTCAGACATGCATCGTCATTAACGATACGTAATGTCACATGGTTTGTTGCTACTCGTCCCGCAAACGACCCTCTACTTTGCAGAGACCTTTTGAAAGCACTTGGATTAGATGCGAAAGCAGCCTTAGCTGCTGCCTGTGAAACATTCAATGGACAAGTTGACGCTGAGCAACTTCTCTCTGATCAGGATTACCCAGACGGAAGTATCGCACGACTATTGTCAGAGAATGGAGTATATCACAATGGTCACTACCCAGACGAGACCGATGACTGTGAATCAGTATACTTAGAGATTGGGATTGACAAGGATAATGACATACAGACAGCATTTGACAAAATGCTACATGACGCCAAGTCGAATGGAATGTCAACTGGCGGTGCAGAAACCCTTGAAAAAATCTTACACGAGTATCGTGACGTCTTCAGGATACGTCTTGGAAACGATCCACCGGCTAAAGTTGAGCCGATGAAAGTTGTGCTTAGACCACAAGCACAGGGCATAATAACCAAATCCAGGCGATATAGCCCGGAACAGCGAGATTATCTAACGCGTTTTTTAAAACGTGCTAAACATTATGGGTTCATCACGGAGAATAAGAATGCGACGTGGGCTGCAGCACCTTTACTAGTGCTCAAGCCCAAGTCCAAAAAATACCGTCTTACCTTCGATTACCGACCCGTTAATGCTGCTACAACTTCTATAGGTTGGCCTATGCCACACCTAGAAAGCGAGTGTGTAGACTTCGCTGGAAGCACATGCTTTGCTTCCATCGATTTTTGCTCAGGTTACTGGCAACTACCCCTACACAAAGACAGCCAAAGCGCTCTAAGCTTCATCACCCACGAAGGTGTTTGGCAACCGACACGCACACCCCAAGGAGCCAAGAACTCCGCGTGTAACTTTCAATCACGTGTGGAACCATGTTTTATTGCCATTCGAAAACATGTCAAGGCATGGCAGGACGACTTCATCCTACATCATAAAGATGAGAATGGGCTAATGGACACACTACGGTGCTTTCTGCAGATATGCAGAGACAGAAATCTAAAGATTTCCGCCACCAAATCAACACTATTCACATCATCAGTGAAATGGTGTGGTCGAATTATCGACAAAGATGGAGTTCAATTTGATCCAAGCAATTTATCTGGACTAATGAACATCACATCACCACAGACAGCAGGAGAACTATCTCAGTATATATACTGTCTACAATGGATGTCACAATCCATACCGGATTTCGCCAACCGCATAAGCTGCCTGCGTAACGTCTTGGAAGAAGCTTATACAAAATCGGGGAAACGCACCAAGAAATCCATCGCAAGCATACCATTATCCAGCCTGTCATGGGGCAGACAACATGACAAGTCATTTCTTGAACTACAAGACAGCCTCAGACAATCGGTTAAACTTGCTCATCCAGATGCTAAGATGCACAAATGCATCTATACTGACGCCTCTGATAATTACTGGGCAGCTGTGGTTACACAATGCCTTGCAGCGGAGTTAAACAAACCGCTAGAAGACCAACGGCACCAGCCACTTGCTTTCATAAGCTCATCCTTTAAGGACAGCGAGCTACATTGGTCAACATATGAGAAGGAAGGATTTTCCATATATCAAGTATTCAAGCGCTTAGACTACCTCTTGCTTGGAAGCATACCTTCACATGTCTACACGGATCATCGAAATCTGTTGTTCGTGTATAACCCTATGAGCATCGAACCAGCCATGGGAAGACACATAGTGAATAAGGTACAGCGCTGGGCTTTATTTCTATCAAGATTTCACTACACTATCGAGCATATAGCTGGTGATTCCAATGTCATGGCTGACGTAATGACGAGATGGTTTGTCGGGTATCGACGAAAGAAGTTCACTTCAAAGATAACTGCCGTCAGGAAGACACACAGCCATACAGAAGACATCGTGTCATCACCTTTATCAAGCTCATTTATCTGGCCTACTCCAGATACTATCCGAAAATCACAGCAACAACACATTCAAGACAAACCGAATGGATGTGAACTGCATGATCAAGGATTGGTCATAACCAAGAAAAGGATTTGGATACCACAACAGGATGTGCAACTACAAATGAAGTTGCTGGTAATATCACACTGTGGACAAAACGGTCACAGAGGTTCCACGGCCACCATTAATATCTTGTCCGAGAACTATTGGTGGAATACGATGACGAACGACTGCAAAGTATTCGTACAAAATTGTATACATTGCATCATGTCCTACACAGGACAGCGCATCCCTCGCCCACTTGGAAGCAGCGAGATCGCCACGCGACCCAATCAAATCCTACATTTCGATTATCTATATATGGGAAGAGGAAACACGAGAGACAGATATGTTCTCATACTACGTGACGGATTCTCATGTTATACCTGGCTCTGCATTGCCAAAGCAGCAGATGCAGAAACAGTGGTAGAGTCCATTGCTAAATGGATTGAAATATTTTCAGCTATGGATGTTTGGATATCCGATCAAGGAAGTCACTTCAAGAACCAAGTCATGACACAACTGGCAAAAAGGCATTACATTAGGCATCACTTCACTGTGGCATACTCACCATGGAGCAATGGGGCAGTCGAAAGATGTTGCCGGGAGGTACTAAGGGCAACGACAGCGTTAATGTCGGAGCTGCGACTAGCGCCTCAGGACTGGCCTGATGTTATATCATTAATACAAAAGATCATTAATGAATCTCCTGTAGAGAGACTTGGAAAACGAGAAGATGGTATCTTTAGATCACCATTGGAAGTGATGACTGGAATCAAACCAGCACGAACTAATCCGACATCCAGTATGAAGTGTGGAGATAACTCACTTTCACTATCCGAATGTCAGCGGATTGCAAATATAGACCGCTTACAGTTTGCCCTAGCAAACATGCACAAGAATGTATCGGAAAAGATCCGAGCAAACCGAGCGAGACAAATCAAAATACATAATGAAAGGACAAACATTATACACCCCTCATTCAGCATTGGAGACTTTGTGCTTGTCAGAAAAGCGCATAACAAAGGACACAAACTTGCATTTAAATGGCAAGGACCAAAAAGGATAACTAAGGTTATCAACAGTTTGGTATACGAGGTAACAAGTTTGACAAATGGTCAAACAGAAATTGTACATGCGACGCGCATTTGCATCTATAGATGTGACATGGATGGTATTGAACCTTCTAAGGGCATACTTAATCACGCTGCGCACACTGAAGCTGAATACGAGGACATAAAATGTCTTAGACAGATCAAGAAGCATGGAGATACAATCAAGATATTAGTCGAATGGGAAGGATTACCGGACACATGTGACTACACATGGGAACCTGTCGAAAATCTATTTGAAGACATACCTGAGATGCTCATGGAATATCTCCGCCATGAAAACAATAGCATCGCAAGGAGAGCCATAGCCTCCTTATCAAAGAGCAAATGACTATGAAATGTTCTGCTTCCAAGGAAACAAAACATGGGGCAGTGTAGACATTTGTAGCTGAAACTACAAGCTGATGAAAATATCAGATGTGAAATTATTTCAACTTCAAGCTACTATGTAACGTACATATGCGTAGTAACATTCACTAGCAGTGAATGAGTGGTTCACAACCATTTAGATGAATAACATAGAGTAGCATTTAAGATAGATCTCTCCTGAAGAATGAGAAAGAGGAGAGAGCAGAAGAACAACATCGACTGATCATAATCATCGATACGCATCGATCTATCGAAGCGGGCGCGTGATAAGCGTCAACCCAAGAACAGTGGAACAGCCCATAGGCTTGTCTACAAAATAAACTCTGGTTCTAACCAGCGCGGATCCTAATCTGCATCGTGAGAACTTGCACCAGTCTCCGGCCTTCATTTCCCGAGTCTTTTACCAAAGTTCTGCTACAACGTGTCCATATCCTGTTTGCGGAGATCACACATACTCTATTTCTATTCGACGTGCCTCAGAACAGAACATGTACCTCACGGAAAGTACACCCGAACCACAGTTTGTGTCACTGTCGCATGGTGTATCATGCGTACACTACCGCCAAATCCAGCACATAGTGTACTCGTTCGAACCAACTGCTGCACTGACAAATAACTTACTTTACACCATTGTAATTACAGGACATGACTAGTACTTAATCTCCGTCGTCCGTCCATCTTCACAGTAAAACGATCAAGGAACAACAGTTCTTTCCACAGGTTATGGACCCAGACGCACCTAGCGCCACAAACCCACCCACCCACATCCACTTCTGTCTCACAACCACGCCTGCCACTCAATCGGCCAACTCTGCGTCCTCACCTTCATTGCCACCCGCAGCGTCAGTTACCGGCGACGACAATTCCCGCCCCCATCCGCAATCCGGCGACGACATCTACCGCCCAACCAGCACACCTCCGCGACGACACCTACCGCCAACACCTCTACTATGTCTCATCCACCCCATTCCATCCAGCACCAACTGGAAATACCTCCTCTTTCATTCTCCAATTTCATTGCATGGAACATCAGCGTACAACACTTCGCTCGTTCCCAAAATGTTCTACAATACCTCCTTCAGGCCCCTCCCGCAGCAACTACAGCAGCCGAATCCGAACTTCACCTCCGCAACCATGGTCAAGCGCAGCTCCTCGTGGTTCCTTCCCTCTCGCCTGAAGTGATTGCTCTCTTCACCGATGCTGAGCTCGAAGGTCCAATCCACCTGCTTTACGACAAAATCAAGAACCGTCTAACTGCGCGTAACCCAGAGCACACCGATGAAAACTTACGAGCTAAAGCCCAATCGATTAAATGGAATCCTCACTAACTGTATCGGAATATATCGCGAAACACAATGACGTACGAGCACTCATGATCCGCGCCAACTACCCGGATATTTCGAACGATCAAACCACAATCCGATTCATCCTTGAAGGATTGGAACAACATCCTGATTGGACCGTGTTCCTACAAAGTATAGCAGCTCACAACACCATCCAACCACAACGCCCCCTGACCATGAACACTATTGTTTCCATGATGGCAAACATGATGCCATTTCCAAACGTGCATCAACACCCAATAGAAGTCACAACACCATGCGATTCAACCGCAGAGTACACCGTTCTCGAAACGCACCCCCTCCCGACACACCAATCCTAACACAAACATACCCCCACCTACAGGTCACACTGGACCTGGTGTACAGTCCATGGATCTCCTTTCACTCTACTTCTGAGTGCCGCCTCCGTCGACTCCTCTCCCTCCCGACCCCACAACAGAAACCATCCAACTCTCGATCCAAGATCAAAGTACAATCTGCAATTGCAGATGAGCGCCTCATCGAATACGACGAAATTGAGGCCTCTGATGATGACAATGAGTCAACAGTCGTACGTCACCCCTCATCCCCGTCTACGTCTTACATCCTTGATTCTGGCGCTAACCCTTCGCACCTGACGAAACCCACTCCTGGCATGACAGTGAGCCCCTCCAAAACTCGAACAGCTGACGGAACACTGTCCAAGATTACTCATCGGGACGAAATTATCATTCCGACTGATGATGACACTCATCTACCTCCTCACACTGCAGTGGTCGGCCCAAATCTACACTCGAACCTGCTCTCTGTCTCACAGATCACAGCGACACATGATATAATCTTCAAGCAAGATAAAGCGTACATAACCAAACCGGCTCCGCCTCCCCTAAAGCTTGTATCATTGCTGTTGCCCCAAAACGTAAAGGACTCTACAGACTCTCCAGCTCTCGCCCGCCCCGCAAAGCACGTCGCTCTTATTTGGCAACTGCAGCCCGTGCCATCCCCTCCAATCTCGAGCGACGCAAGCGTGCATCCACACGTCGCCAAGCCACAATGCGACGCCCTCTCACTGCTCTTGCTCGGCCAATCAACAAACAACCTCAATCCAGCTCTCACATGAAAACAAAACCATCACGCAAAACAAACCGGACACAACGTATCCAAATCTCGAAACTAAAACCAAAAATCAAGGTATCCATGTCAAACGTCATACGTGACTACCACCACTGGCATCTCAAACTCAACCATGCGCATCCCACTAAGATACATCACATGGCAAAGAACAAACTCGTACCGCATTTGCCCGCCACCCTCCTCCGTTCCCCGCCAAAACTTTCCTGCTCGGGATGCGCTGTCGGCAAAACCAGTGCTGCACCTTTCCACCGCCGCCAACGCACTACGGACGTCGGAACACATCTACACACCGACATCTGTGGACCATTTCCATGTACTTCCCTAGACGGAAACAAATACTTTTCAACCTTCCTCGATGAAGGCAGCCGCTTCCTTGTCGTATATTGTAGTCCCACGAAATCCGACGCTGCTGCCCACATCAAGACGCATATAATACATACACACCATCACACACCCCACGTCATACAACATCTCACATCTGATAACGCACGCGAATATTACTCTTCGGATCTGCAACGTTTCTACGATACTGAACACATCACCACGCATCCAACCGTGCCACACACGCCACAGGAAAATGCACTATCTGAACGCATTAATCGTACCATACTTGACGCCACGCGTTCAAGCCTCCTTAGCTCTGGACTCCCTCACACCCTATATGATTATGCCATCATGAACGCAACCGATGCGTACAATCATACACCACACACAGCACATGGAAACCTGCCCGCCGCGCTATGGTACAATGATACTCCTGAGGTTGACACCCTCCTGCCTTTCGGCACTGCAGGTTATGTGCATGATCGCACACCCCACAACAAACTCGAGGCGCGAGCAAAACTTATGTACTATCTTTCACGATGCGATTATCGCCACTACTTCGTTTTTGATCCATCCAATAGCAGCGTCCACCGCTGTCGCACTAGTGACTTCCATGAATACTCTCCCTCCGCAGACCCCGTCCGCACGCTGCCCTCATCTGACTCGGCTTACACAACCCAGTCTATCAATCAAATATTCACAGAGCCTAAAACACTGTCACAGGCCCGCGCTTCACCGGACGCCAATGAATGGGAAAAGGCTTGGAACACTGAAATGGATAATCTAGAATTCCGAGGCATTCTCAGTTATATTCCACGCTCCGATGTCCCCCTGATGCCAAAATCCTTCCTCTTACTACCGTGTTCAAACTTAAACACGACAGTGATGGTACTCCCTCTGTACGCAAGGTGCGATGTACTGTCCGCGGCGACAAACAACTGCCTGGCATACACTTCGATGCTGACCACCTATCCAGCCCCGTGACACATCGTGACACCGTTCGATCTGCCCTAGCCCTTGCCGCTTCGCACTCCTACCACACATTCCACTGGGATCTTGAAGCAGCTTTTCTGCATGAGAAATTCTCTGACACTCACGACATATTTGTCCACCAACCGTCTCGCTTCGACGGATCCCTCCAATACCCCGGCCACGTTGCACGACTTTCCGGCAACATGTACGGAAGCAGACAAGCATGTCGTATCTTCACTGAAGGTCTTGCAACATTCCTCACCTGCAATAACTTCACTCGCCTCCACTCTGACCCCTGTTCCTTCATCCACCGCGACCCCTCGCACTCTACTCACTTCGTTCTACTAATCATTACTGTAGACGATTTTCTTGTTATATCAAACTCCATGGCACTTACTGAATCCATCAAAACCCTACTGTCCGAAAAGTATGTTGTCAAAGACCTCGGTCAAGTCTCCACTATCCTCGGCTGGAAAGTCACACACAGTGAAGACGGCATCTCCATATCTCAACCAGGTTACATACAGTCCATTCTTGAGAAATATCGCCATTGCGATGCCAAACCAAGCCCCTCCCCCATTGCATCGGAACTTCTTGCGTCAGGTAACCAACATTCCCAACCCCTCGACAAGACAAAATACGACTATACTGGACTTATAGGTTCATTGCGATATCTTGCTGATTGCACAAGGCCTGACATCGCATTCATCGTTGGCTACCTCGGACGATACTCCCAATGCCCACAACCATCACTGGCTTGCCGCACTCCGTGTCCTCCGCTACCTTCGTAGCACCATTACTCTCGGTATCACTTACAAGCGCACCCTCACCTCTCATCTCACAGCTTATTCAGACGCTGATCACGCTAGCTGCCCTACCACCCGCCGCTCCACAACCGGCAGCCTCATCCTATTCAACAACGCCCCTGTTTCCTGGCAATCTAAACGCCAACGCACGGTTTCCCCTTCTACACACGCCGCGGAATATATTGCCGCATTCTACACAGCTCAACAGCTTCATATTATTGCCAGCTTCTTCCGCGAAATTCAACACCCTGCGGATACTCCCATTCAACTGTTCATCGACAATGCAGCCGCAATTACTACTGCTAAAGCCACCTACCCCACCCTCAGGCCCGACATATCGACGTTAAATTCCACTGGCTTCGAGAACAAGTACACAACGGGCTCATCGCACCCACACATATCCCGTCGTCCGAAAATCCGGCCGACATCCTCACGAAAGCCCTCAAACCTGCACAGTTCAAACACAAATATCCTCTCCTTCGTCTTTCCACGCCCACGGCGCGCGGCGACTGACAAATAACTTACTTCCTATACGCACCGCGTCCACTTCAAGACTCCTTAACAAATAACTTACTTTACACCATTGTAATTACAGGACATGACTAGTACTTAATCTCCGTCGTCCGTCCATCTTCACAGTAAAACGATCAAGGAACAACAGTTCTTTCCACATGCACTCGGGCAGGAGGGTAAGATGTCGTTTAGTGCAAATCTAACATTGCCCGTTGCCTGCGCAACGCTACGCGAAAGTTACCACCAGTCAAGCTCAAGTCGTGCAGCGTGTAGTCGTTTTCTGATCGTTGCGAACACGAAACAGGCGTTGGCAATGACGCTAAATCCCCTCCAATCGCATCCTCAACTTGCTGCCATGTTGTGCTCGATAACTGTGTTCACAGCACCCCCTCCGTATGCAGCATCTATCACCTGATCAACTCGCAGTCCACAGCTGCACAGTACCAACAGCCCCTGATTCCGCTCGCAACATCTATCGTACGCCGTTGTGCAGGAGCTCTTCAAGAGGGAATGATTGCTCATTCTGTGACTGCATTTGGGTACTGACATGTCGATTGCGTTCAGCCCGTGCGTCCGACACAGGCTGTGAGGCGGTAGGAAATGGATTTGTGTGGGATATCGTGCAGCAATAGCTTTGTTCTTCCCATGTGTCGTTTACGACCTGCGTTGCGCTCGTCCTCTTCGATATTCCAAGTCCATCGTTGATCCATTTGGTGACTACAATTGCAGGCCAGGTTTCAGATCTCTGCATGCGAAGTGGATTGGATTGCCACTTGAAAATCACCTCCTCGCTATTGTAGTTTATATCTATACAGGCGCCTTGACCGACATGACGTTCCACATGCCATCTATTCGCTTCGCATGCGCCAGTGGTCGTTGTATGCGTGCACCTGTTCCATGAGTAAGCAGTAATCTGACCAAGCAGTACTTCTCAGAACTTGAAGACGAGTGTATTGCCTGAGTGCGGTGTTCTGCTGCACGTTCTCAGTGGCTCTACACAATGATGAGTTCGGCTGGTGCAGCGGACAATTGCACACTCTACCCAACCCTACAATGTTACAATACCTCCAATCTATGTGCCACATAATTCCATAAACCTTCCACGACATGCGCCCACCACCAATGGTTGCTGTGCAATAATAAATGTACTTACGAGGTGCGTCAACAGGTTGGCACTTCTACCGGTTTCCAGCCACATCCTGGCCTCCACAATTGCGTACCCACGATCATGAACACTATCAATGATTGCACACGAGCACTAATCTAGTATAGCTGCGTCCATCGCAACCATGCTGCGGAGCACACAAGGATTTCGCATCGATCGTCCACGGGTCGTGTCGCAGCCAGCGAAGAACACTCTTGCCCAAATCAAGCGCAATTTGAGCCTCTGATTATATCCAAAAGCACTCAGTTTTCGTATTTTCGTAACCACTACGACTTAGAATGGCCCTGTTCGCCCACATGAACTCGCTCAATCCCAACCACAAGTTTGCAACTCGATCAACCCGCACCTGACATGTTCCGACAAACTGCACGCCACTCCCCATCTCTGCGCCATCCCAAGTGAACATCCATCCTCTGCCTACACGCTTATGAGCGCACCATAGTCCATTACCGATTGCAACCATGCCCCACGGCAAGCACATGATTGTGCCCAGCGCAGGGATGCATAGTGCGTCGGAGCGCACGTAGGTGTGACCGATCATGTTGGATGGTTGCACGCGCCGTTCGTGGAAATGTGTACTGAAGCCGGTGCGTACCATGATGCGTGTGAAATCCGAAACACTGTGAGGTGCGCTGTATACGTCAACTGGCTGCATGTTTCCAGCGTGCGTACGAAATCATCGAGTGCATGTATCGGCCCCCTCCGGTCTGCAACAACAGTCTTGGCAGCACTCCGACAAGTTGAAACTCACATGTCGTGTTGTAGCGATCCCGATACATTTTGAACCGTAACGTCTGTATTACACACCGCCATTATCCCAGCTCGTCCGTTCCAGCCATAGCCTAATAAATTCCAGCACTACTACTACCCCAACCTACGTCCTCCATCACACTTCTTTTCATTTTCAACATTCCTTTATCATCTTTCTACATTTCACTCTACTATTTCTCATCCACGAGCACTACTAGGACCCGCACCCCGCCCACTCTTCGGACGACCTATCGCCTCCACGATTGCGTCCCTGATCTTCTTGACAAATTGCATTTGCCCCGCCTTCTCTTCTTCACTCTTTCCATTCGTCACTTTACCCTCGTTCTCGATACCAGTCACTCCCCGAAGCGACTGTAGTACCTTCAGCACCTTCTCAATGCTCAGCTCCTGCTGCTCCGCCATCCATTTCAGGAATCCTTCCGCCACAACACATTCTCCCCACTATCGTTCACGACTTCAAACAGCGTGTTCTTGTCTCTGCAGTCATCCAGCGTCAACCGGTAGAACACCGGAATAATGATCACTGCCCCCTCGCCGCCAGCACGGAATCGCTCCACAAAGCACATCAACTCTTTCAGAGTCCATTTCCGTGCTGCATACTCCGGCGACAGTATCACAACTGCAATTTTCGCTGTCCGCATCGCCTTGATCATCTTCTCAGGCGCATCCTCCCCGGGTCGCAGCTCTGCGCGGTCCAGAAACACCCTGAAACCGAGTGCGACGAGTAGATTGTACAACGGCAGGGCGATGGTGAACTTGTCAGTGCCGGCATGGCTGATAAAGATGTCGTAGACTTCATCTGCATCGGTATCTGTGCCTGTGTTTTGTGATGGGTGTGGGTGGGATTGGGGAAGAAGAGGTATAGGAGGAGGTTCATTGCGCGGTGGGAGTTGGGTATTGTCCGTTACGAGATCGATGTAGAACATACCCTTCTCTCGAATTAGAAGGTGTAATCGAGACGAGTCGGCGATGTAATGGGCTCCACGCACATCGCCCTCCACGGTGGCAATAATGGAAGATGATGCGCCTTGGCGGTATGTTACATTCGGTGAATATTCGAAGCCCGATCCGGTAAATTCATAGTTGCAGACCAACTGAGGAGATGCGATGCTGCTCAATGCGGTACCATCGCCATTCAGTTGTGCTTCGTCCAGCGGTTCTCCAGACTGCACATTCCAGGACATAGACTTTGTGTGAACAACCGATGGATAATCAAATGGGTTCGTTATTACATTTGCAGAAGCTGAAACCACATTTCCATCTGTACTGAACGACAGTGTCCCAATACCCCGTCTCAGATTACGTCGCGTCGTACTACTCGAGTCACCGGAGCTCGGCGGATTCGATGCCTCCTGTTCATCGGATGCAAACGATAGCGCCCATTCTTCTAGATCTGAAAGCGAACACCAAATATTTCCATTCCAACAGTCCAAGAGGTCAACAGCACAACTGTTGTATTGAGAATTTGCGATGAAACGCCGGTTGTTTGAGACGGCGAGTAGTCCAGGCCAACTGTGCATTGCGACACGTGAATAAATGCGATTGATGCGCCTTGCCACGTGACGCAATTTCCGTATCTCCATCATTTTCACCCGATTGAACATCAACATTGTTGACCCATCCTCAGAAACTCCAAACCTGCGCACATCTGGAAGAAATGGAGAGACCGACTCGATGGTGCTGCCGAATTGTCGCTCATTCCAAACTTGCACTTCATCTCCACGCAACACGAACAGATCCGAGCCATCTCCCAGACATAGAGATCGTACACCAGAAAGCGACACATCCGGACGAGTGTGCAGCAGTGACAGCTTTCGGCCATCATTCCTCACCCGCCATACACTTGTCTTCTCAATGTCTGCAGAAAATAATAAGCGCCCATCACCACTGAACAGAACACATCTCATCGGATAATGATGTCCGCCCGGTGATTTCCACAGCTGCTCGCCACTCCGCATGTCCCAAACCCGAACACTTCGATCCTCCGACCCTGACGCCAATAGTCTCTGATCAGCGCCCAACGCCACACAGTACACCGAATCTGTGTGCCCCTTGAATACAGCGCCGTCGTCCTCGAAACTTTCCGTTTCCCAAAGACGGATCGTTCTATCCAGTGATGCAGACACCATCACATCTTCGCTTCCTCCGATGGCCAGCGAACTCACTCCATTTGTATGTGCGGCGATAGTTCGAACTACTCTCCCGCTTTGTATGTCCATCACTAATAGTCGTCCTTGGTTAGTACCCAGAATAACTTTCTCCAACGATGGTAACACTTGCATACATCTGATCCATTCTTCTTCGTCTTCTAGTTCCACTTGCATCGTTCGCCATTTCTCTTCATTTTTCCATATCGTAACTTGCCCGGTAAGATCGCATGAATACATCAACCCTGAAATGCGGTCGAAAAATACAGACACAACACGGTAATCTTTGTGATCAACTAGAGTCTTCTTCACCGTCCCATCACTTCCATCCAACACCCATATCTCCCCTTTGATCCCTCCCACAATAACTTCTCCCCCCGTACCAACACACATGAGTTGTCCAGTACCTTCCAGCTTCAGTACTCGCCTCAACGAGCTCCTCCCACTCTCCAGCATCCCAGGCCCACAACGAGCCCAGGGCCGCTCCCCACATTGCTCTATACTGTAAACTATTCGCTCTACTATTCCACTCTTGCTCACAACATCTCGTAATCGCCCAAATAGTTGGTACGTACATTCATCTCGATTCTTCACACAGTACGGTATCATGCACAGTTCCATTGCCCCAACCACTACGGGCAAATCGCGCAACATTCTTCTCACACTCTTCGTCTTCTCTTCTTCTTCCAAATACTTTCGCAACATCTCAAGCTCGCCGATTATCTTTCGAAACGGTGGTCGTTCTTCATCCTTGTTCATCTCTTCGATCCAGCGATAATCCGTCAACAGCTTCACCGCTCCATTGATACGCCTAGCTCCGAGCAGGTGTCGAACCACATGCTCCTTCATGTACTTCTCGCTCTCTGTCTTCTTCAGCTTCCACCATTCTTCTTCTTCGATCTCACTGTCTCTAGCCCTCCCATTCCTCGACACTTCGAATGAATCAACCAGCCTCCCATGCCACTTCATCGTCCCACCTTCTCCCTCACTCATCTTCACACTTAGGTCCAATACCAAGTCGTGCACACGTACTCCCACTATCCCTTTGCCCTCTTCTCGAACTTCCGATACTAGACTGTTTCGTGATAACATCATCACTCCAGCCCCCACATCACTCACTCCCCACAATCGCTCAATCACACACACTGGCAGAATCTTCTGTTTCTCCATGATGCACAACGACCGAAACATGTCTCTGGCACCGAGCTCATCATCTAGTTCTTCTGTTCTCTTCGTCGACTCCCACCTCTCCTCGAGAAACTGTACACTCGTCTCTAGTGCTTTGGCTAGGCCTTTGTGCCCACCCCCACGCTCTGCACCAGCAACTTGTCGAGGCTTCGTTTTCAATCGCTCCCAGTACAGGCCGAAAGCACTCTCGTCACACCCACTCGAGCTTGGGTCCATCTGCTGCCTCACTCCAGAGCCAGCAACACTCAATGCAAGTGGCAATCCAGCACATGTTTCGACAATGCTGTTCAGTGCGTCCTGGTTCTGAGGTGAGAGCGATGAGATATCGGAAGTTTCGATACGTGCATGGTGGCAGAATATGCGGAGAGTCTTGTCACTGTCCAATTCTTCGGGGTTGATTGATACAGTAAAGGTACGAAGGCCATCAGCAATATCCCTGCTTCTTGTCGATGTCAGCAGCTTCAACGATGAGCTACGATTGGTTTGCACAGCTTTGTTCATTTCACACACCAAGTTGTACATACTTGCATTGACATCCCAAACGTCATCAAGTAACAGCAGACATCGTGTCGAAACTAGACGGTCCATAAGCTGGCTGATCATCGAGCGGTGCGTATCGTCAGAAGCAGCAAGTTCTTTGAATTGTTCTACAAATTCCGGCAACGCAGATTGGACAATTTGTTGCAGTTGGCGCACAAACGATGAGAGCGTGATGTCGTGACCCAGTTCAATGAAGTATACGGTGTCTTGAAATTTGGCCCAAATGTCCTTGTCCCTGCCGAGGCACATAGGACAGTACTCTTCCCTACACCGCCCATGCCAACAAGTGCTATAGTGTTTTGCGATGGGATGTCGGACAGAAGGGCGCGCTTCACAACACTCTCGGGGGTGGTGGAGGATGGTGACAGATCGAGCACGGGCCGCTGAATGGACGGGACATAGAAAGTTTTGGGTTTAGTGACATGCTTCTGAAGAGTGGTGCGCAGAAGTGGAACTGATGAGAAGAGCCAAAAGAAACCTGTAGAGGGAGAAGAAGGCGGGGGTGCTGAAGAGACGGAGTGTACATTGTGTGGGGTTCGTGGGGGGTTCTGACCAGAGAAGTAATTACCCATGGCGTTTCAAGTGTGTGACGAGCGAGCAGAGAGATGAGGGTTAGTTATAGAGATGAATGGAACGGAGAGAGGTGGGAGAGCGGAAACGATGAGATGGAGCGCTTGGCGAGTGGGGCAGCGGAGATTTTGGCGGTGGACGAGCGGTGCGGCGATGGCGTGATCTAGAGATGCTATGGGATTTGTTTGTCGCGAAGCGGGAAGATGTAGCAGACTGTGAAATGCGTTGTGTTGGGAGCGCGTCGGAAGGAGTTGACCTTTTGGTCGCTGCGAGGACGCAGCTGTTGGTGTGTGTTCGAAAACACTGCAGCACCCATTACAGCCACATCGGCTGTGTGGTGTAAGGCCTTTTCTGCTCCGACAGAGACGGGGGCGACCGACGAGGAAGCGGCATTGTTGCGCTTTTCCAACAATCGATGACCTGAGAAAAAAGCGTTCTCCAATGGATTGCGGCCAACTGTTTCACCATCCGATTGCATCACATGCGACGTGATCTGAACAGGTACCATCGTTTGATGGGCAGGACGGACGAGGGGCTCGCAGAGCAGTGTGTGTGGGCGCGGCTACGTGTGGGAACGAGGACGACGGCTGTGGGGAAGATGGAGGAAGAGAATTGGAGTGATATGGGATGTATTGAAATTCGTCTATGTTTGCAGCTTGCGTGATTAGGTGGGGTGCGTGGATTGAACGGAATCGCGGTAGACAAGGTGGAGGGGCAGAGTGCAGAAGCGGGAATGGTACCTGGATGAGGGAAGTGGTGCTGCATGTATTGTTGGGTGGTGGATCAGCGAGCTGGAAGAAGATGAAAGGAAGAGTGTGGGCCCTGTAGTGATGGAAGAGATATACAGTAGTGGGATAGAGGATTGTATAGAGATCGGGGCGGATGTAGAAATCGTTTAGGAGTGGACGTGTGTACAGCCGAGTTGACGGAATGGACGGCGCAGCGTGGAATAGATGGTGTATTTGCAACAGTGTCGGTACCGATAGTGACAAGCGCAAGTATCGGCGCAATGACATCAACGCTCAGCTGCCAGAACAGATAGATTGGTCATATGACGCAATGAACGTAAACGCTCAAACTTGGCGCGGTTGCGACAAGTACACCACTTATGGGTAGCATTGACACATACCAAGGACGGTATGGTTAACAGTCTGCGCAGCGCGACGCACGACGAACACAATGAACAGGTAGATGCGCACTCTTTCTGCGTGCATACAGACATCAAACATCCGCCATCATGGTGCTCAATGACCGCGCGTGACATGATCTACACGACCTAAATGTGGTGGGATTATTAGGTGGAATGGGGAAAGAGGAGGGGATGAAAAATGGTGGGTGGAGAATATCGTCGATGGAAATGGAACAGCAAAGTTGGAAGAGAGAGACATGCTTCAGGACGAGTGTAGACGGAGCGTGTTTCGGACTGCTGGCGAGTTTTCGTAGAAGAGGCGAAGATATGTGTACAGTGTGCTGCGAAGAATCAATGTGATAAATACTATCCCTGCGTAGCACAATAGTACCATTAACTTGTCGACACAATACAGAAACCGATGCAGACGTCATTTCGCATGTACTTCTTCCAGACGCAGCACATTCGCATTGGATGCAAACCATTTGCCACCCAGCCTACCAAACCGTCGCGACTTCACCCACACATACATTCGATGACATGCTTCGGCGTCTCTGGCACGGTAGAGGAGTGAAGATGGGCGTAATCGTTGACGATGAAACGTATCAGCTCAATAGCACAACGCATCACTTCACATCGTATTGCATCGCACCCGGAATGATTTAGTCGATGATTCCCACGCACATCTGTCAATACAACTACTGCAACAGACAGAGCCCCGCGATATCTGAGGAGACTGGCGGTATACTTCCCGAGCATTCTGCGGCGTCGTTGCCAAACGATTCCGGCAGAAATTGTAAAAATTACAAATTGCCATCCACATCTCAATCCAAACCAGCGATACTGTTCTCAGCTTTCCCATCGCTGCGAGCATCGCACTCAATCGCAATCAAGTCGCAACCGATCCGTCTCAACTCATCGCGCGCGATATCTGCATTCGCATTGCACGGTCTAGAGTCAGTCGCGATGCTGCCAGCCACTTGATGTGCTGTGCAAAGCGGTTCACTGCTGCGCATCGCATACATCCCGCATTGCACCGTACGCGACAGCTTGCATCGTTGGATGTTTTGAGCGGATGCTTCAACTGGTGGTAATGTAAGCGCGAACAGAGTGATTCTATTTGATTATGGCACACTTGTTGAAACAGTTGGGTAGTAGAAGCGGCGTTTGTTTGTATAGTCTGGATCTCATCGGTAGGTGCGTGTTGTACGTGCGTTTTCGCAATCAGGGTTGCTATTGTTCTGTTGGACACTCAAGTGGTCGGATCAGGCACCCCATGAGCTTGTGTTCAGGTATCGTAGCGTGGAAATTAACTGCACGTGCAATTTGGCAATCATCCCTCGTGTACTGTCGACATGTACGCGCGTACTGAGCGACGGGGTTGGTCATGTCTCATCCTAGAAACAATGTCTGCGATAACTTGGAATGGATTCGGTGCGTCTATCGTTGGACGACGGGTTGTCACCAGTTGGCACTACTGTCGCGCGATGGTTGAAAAGGTCGATGTGTCTGGTCGGTTGTGCACGCTTTTGTTCTACTGCAACGGAAAAGCATGATCACTGGATATGAGTGGACCGGGTGGGGGAGAATGGAGGACGAGCGGGTAGTGTGGCATGGACGAACGGCTGGTGGTGTTTTGAATATGGAATAAGAGCGTTGCAGATGTTTGAAACGCGTTGAAAGTCGTCAGCATCTGCCGAGTAGGGACTACTGAAGCTTGTATGGATTGGACCCCATCAATGTTTGCAGTCTAGTACCATGGTTTTATATCTTTCGCGCTGTCGTAGTTGTCGGAGAACAATTTTGGTAATGCAGTGTAGATAGTCGATGCGGTCTCAAACAATAATAATTGGATATGTTAGGCTGCAGGTAGGAATAGAGTGTGCGTAGCGAGTGAGCAACTAAATTAAATTCGACTATGAGCGAACGTGTCTAACAGTGAGTTGATGGAATAGAGAGTACAGCGTGGAATGCATCGCGTAATCGCACATGTCGCACTGCAGCCGCATAATGACATCAACACTCAGCAGCCACAACCGACACATTCGGTCATGTGACGCAACCGGTGCGCGCGCTCAGATGCACTCCTTGGTGGAACAAATGGTTCAACCACTTTGCCTCGGTGCTGTTATGGCGTACCACAAGTTGGTATGGGCTCCACGCGGCGGCTCGGACAACTAGTCCAATGTGCACACGCGCACGCTCTCTTGCTGCACACATGCAGGAAACGGGCACCCACAATAATATTGCAGATGAGCACTAGCGCAGTGTCGTGCATCGCCACATCGATCGTCCGCGAGTCACACCGCAGCCAGCGGCGAGTGTGCACGCCGCAATGAATCGGCGTGCGATGCGGACGACTCAAAACTGCGGCTGCACTCGACAGGCAGTGCTTCCGAAGATCTCAGTGGCTCAATTGAAGGCTCTAAATACCCGAAAACACTCAGATTTTATATTTTCCCATCCAATTCGACTGGCAATCGATCGCACTGCACTGCAGTACACGCCCACGTAAACGACTCGCGCCACCGCAACCACAGCGCGCTACTCGATCAGTTTTACTTCGCGTCCACCTCTGCGCACCCGTCATGTTCCGACAAACTGCATGCCACTTTCCATCCGTGCGCCATCCCAACTGAACGAATATCCATCCTCCAACATTTCGCTGATGATTGCACGATTGTCAACTGGTACTTGCAAGCAGCGCATACGTCTCGTGTAGCAGTCTCAACCTCACAAGTACGTCCTCATTTCTAACGATTGATTTTTCCACATGCTGAACATATAATTGCGTCCAGCGTGGGACAGGTACCACGTCGAGGCACATGCGAATGTTACCGAGCTTGCTCGATAAATGCACCAGCCTGTGCCGAAACCGCATGTTGTATCCTGTCCAGACATGGTGCATTCGGAATGCGAACGAGTGCGTGCCAATTCTGAAACCATTCGAGACGCATTGTATGTATGTCGACTGGATGTATGTTCCCAGCCTGCATACGGAATCATCGAGTGCACGTATCGGCCTCCTCTGGTCTGCAACAAAAGTCTTGGCAGCACTGCCACAAGTTGAAACTCACATCTAATGTTACCCCGATCTCAATGCATTCCAAACCGTAATGTCTGTATCACGCACCGCCATTATCGCAGTTCGTCCGTTTCAAACATAGCCCAATAATCTCCAGCACTACTACTACTCTGACCTACATCCTCGATCACACAGTTCATTTCCAGAAACCTTTATCATCATCCTACCTACCTTCTAAACCTACGTCCAGCAGCCAACCTGCATTCATTCCAGCTTCGCCCACTCTGGCCGAACCCAATCGAGCCACACCATACCCGCACTGTGCCTTCTTCCTGCCCAATACATAACGTATTATCGGTCCGTAATTTTGCGCCGTGAATTCCACCCGAGATGTGCAGACGGTTTGAGTATTGCGTCGTTGTCGTATACTGTGTGTTGCACCTCGTCGCATTTGACTGCCTCCATGTCAGGCACACTCTTGGACGAAACAAGTCAGGCAGTCGGCGTGTGGCGAATTAGCGCTCAGAATTTCATATCCAATGCATTCACCCTCCATCCATCTTCCATCTATACATGATCAATGATTTCACTCTGGGTCACGATCAGCGACAGTGCCCCGGACATAGTGGAGATCGAGCTGGTCTGGAGCACAGCTTCAACATTCGGCATGTAGACAATGGATGGCATGGCCATCCTGCGGACATGTCCAGTCGCCTTGAATTCACGTTGTCTCGTGTGTTTTCAAAGGACGACTACTCCGCACATACCTGCCAGGCAACGAGCGCCCAAGGTGGGAAGATCTGCTCTTCAATGTCGAGCGGTGCGTTGGCCGCATCTTCCGGAGCGTGTCATCGGAGTCGGAGATCGTGGCGGTGGTGATTGGCTGTTTCTCTGAAAATACTCGAAATTGGAAATTTCAGAGCGATCACGTCTGGTGGACACGACTCGTTTCACACGAGACGTATTGAAGAAGGAGTTGCGCTCGCGTTGCAACACACAACTCGTGAGACATGAGAGCGGCAAAGGTGCGACTCGTTTGCGTCCTTCCCGACGCAAATCATGCACCATTTGTTATACGATAACGTGGTTGTGTCCTAGGCCATATGCAGCGAGGAATAACATGTGCGAGATATGAATCGACGCTGTGGTTTGTCCTGCAGGTGGTGGTACCAATGCTGCGGTAGTTTTGCCCTGACAGCATGCGCTACCCTTGATTTGTTCCAACAGACGCACGTCACGCCCATGCATGATGTTTCACTTCTGTCCAGTCGGACTACCATCCAGCCTTTTTTCACTGTCGGCATTTCAGCACACCGTTTTCACATTCAGCTCTTCTCTATCATCGCACCAAACTTTGGTACACTTACATTGGCGAAGCGCCACGTCGAGAATGAGCAGCCCACCATGCCGCTCTGTCTCGACAATAAAGGAAACTGCGATCGATTAAACGCGGTCATGTTTGTTCTTGGCCATGTGATACTCAAATCGTTAGCACTGTTTTACCTCCTATACTGTCTCCTACCCTTTATCTTACACCTCCGCACCGCTAGGTCCAGCTCCTCCCCCGCTGTCTACCCGCTCCTTCGCCTCTACAATCGCTTCTACTATCTCCTCAACGAATCTCCTCTGCCCTGCCTTTTCTCCCTCGCTCTCCCCATTCGTGACCCCATTCTTGTTCTCGATTCCGGTGATACTCCTCAGCGACTGTAGAGCTTTCAGCACATCCCCAATCCCGTATTCCTTCTCTCTCGCCATCCGCTGTAGAAATCCCTCCTTCACAAACACATTTTCGTTCTTCTCGTCAACCAAAGAAAACAGCGTGCCCTCATTTCTGCAGTCATTCAACGTCAGCCGGTAGAACACAGGAATGATCACTACCTCACGCTCACCACCCTTCTCATACCGCTCCAGGAAGCACATCAGCTCTTTGAGCGTCCACTTCCGAGCAGCAAACTCTGGTGACAGAATCACAACCGCAATCTTCGCACTTTGCATAGCCCAATTCATCTTCTCTGCTGCGTTCTGTCCGGGCCTTAGTTCTGCCTGGTCCAGGAACACGTTGAAACCCAGTGCTACCAATATTTCGTATAGTATTTGAGCGATGGTAGATTTGTCGGGGCCAGCGTGGCTGATGAAGACGTCGTAGACTTCATCTGCTTCAGTGTCTGTGCTTGTGTTAGGTAGTGGGGTTGGATGGGATTGGGGACGAAAAGGTATAGGAGGAGGTTCATTGCGCGGTGGGAGTTGGGTGTTGTCAGTTATGAGATCGATATAGAACATACCTCTTTCCCGTGTTAGAAGGTGTAATCGGGATGAGTCGGCGATGTAATGGGCTCCATACACACCGCCTTCCACGGTGGCAATAATGGAAGATGATGCGCCTCGGCGGTATGTTACATTCGCTGAATAGTTGAAGAACCATCCGTCAAACTCCTTGTTGCATAATAAGTGAGGAGTTTCGGTGCTGCTCATTACGGTACTATCGCCGTTGAGCTGTGCTTTGTCCAGCGCTTCTCCAGACTGCACATTCCAGGACATGGACTTCGTATGGACGACTGATTGAATACTGCCATATGGGTTCGGGTTTGCTGTTGCACAAGCTGAAATAATGTTTCCATCTGCACTGAACGACAGTGTCCCAATACCCCGTCCCAGGACACCTTCTGTCGTACTACTCGAGTCACCGGAACTCGAAGAATTCGATGCCTCATCCTGTTCAGCGGATGCAAACGATAGCGCCCATTCCTCAAGATCTTGGAGCGAATGCAAAACATTTCCATTCTGACTATCAACGATGTAAACAACACAACTCTGGTATTGAGAATATGCGACGAATCGCTGGTCGTTTGACACGACGAGTGGTTCAGGCGAAAGATGCCCACCAGGAAGTGTGACACTCGAAATAACGCGATCGACGCGCTCTGACACGTCACACACGTTCCGTATCTCCATCAATTTCGACTTGTTGATGAACGTCGACATTGTTGACCCATCCTCAGAAATGCCAAACCTGCGCACATGTGGAAGAAATGGAGAGACCGACTCGATGGTGTTGCCGAATTGTCGCACATCCCAAACAAACACTTCATCTTCAGTCAACATGAACAGATCCGAGCCATCTCCCAGACATACAGATTGTACATCACGAAGCGCCATATAGGGGCGGGTGTCCACGAGTGACACATGTCGACCACCGTAGCTCACCCGCCATACACTCGTCTTCTCATAATCTGCACAAAATAACAAGCGCCCATCGCCACTGAACAGAACACATTTCACCCAATCATGATGTGCGTCTGGCGATTCCCACAGTTGCTCGCCACTCTGCACGTCCCAAACCCGAACACTGTCATCCCACGACCCTGACGCCAGTAGTTTCCCATCAGCGCTCAACGCCACACTGACCACCCAGTCTGTGTGCTCCTCGAACACGGCGCCGTTGTCCTCGAAACTTTCCGTATGCCATACACGGATCGTTCCATCGAATGATGCAGACACCATCACATGTTCGCTTCCTCCGATGGCCAGCGAACTCACTTGATCGTCATGAGCAGCGACAGTTTGCACTACGCTCCCGCTTGGTATGTCCATCACCAATAGTCGTCCTTTACGAGTACCCAGAACAACTTTCTTCAACGATAACAATACTTGCATGCATGAGATCAATTCTTGGTCTTTTCGTTCCACTTGCATCGTTCGCCATTTCTCTCCGTTCTTCCATATCGTAACTTGCCCGGTATCATCGCACGAATACATCAACCTTGAAATGCGGTCGAAAAATACAGACACAACACGGTAATATGCGCGATGAAGTAGAGTCTTCACCGTCCCATCACCTCCATCCAACACCAATATCTCCCCTTCCTCCCCTGCCACGATAACTTCTCCCCCCGAACCAACACACATGCATTCTCCTCTACTTTCCAGCTCCAGTACACCTTTCAACCAGCTACTCCCACTCTCCAGCACCCCAGGCCCACAACGAGCCCATGGCCGCTCCCCATATCGCTCTATACTATCTACTATTCGTTCCACTATTCCACTCTCGCTCACAACATCTCGTAGTCGCCCAAATAGTTGATACGTACATTCTTCTCGATTCTTCATGCAATACGGCACCATGCACAGCTCCATTGCCCTCACGATTACGGACAAATCCCGCACTATTCTTCTCACATTCTCCGTCTTCTCTTCTTCTTCTAGATACTTTCGCAACATCTCGACCTCGGTGATTACCTTGCGAAACGGTGTTCGCTCTTCATCCTTGTTCATCTCTTCGATCCAGCGGTAATCTGTCGACAACTTCACCGCCTCATTGACGCGACCAGCTCCGAGCAGGTGTCGAACCACATGCTCCCTCATGTACTTCTCGCTCTCAGTCTTCTTCAGCTTCCACCATTCTTCTTCTTCGATCTCACTGTCTCCGGTCCTCCCATTCCCCGACACTTCGAATGAATCAACCAGCCCCTCATGCCACTTCATCGTCCCACCTCCACCCTCACTCATCTTCACACTTAGGTCCAACACCAAGTCGTGCACACGCACTCCCACTACTCCTTCGCCCCTCTCTCGAACTTCTGACACAAGACTGTTTCGTGATAACATCATCACTCCAGCCTCCACATCACTCACTCCCCACAATCGCTCAATCACACACACTGGCAGAATCATCTGTTTCTCCATGATGCACAAAGACCGAAACATGTCTCTGGCACCGAGCTTATCATCCAGTTCTTCTGTCTTCTTCGTCTCCCACCTCTCCTCGAGAAACTGTAGACTCGTCTCTAGTGCATTGGTCAGGCCTTTGTGCCCATCTCCATGTTCTGCACCAGCAACTTGTCCAGGCTTCGTTTTCAATCGCTCCCAGTACAGACCAAAAGCACTCTCGTCACACACACTCGAGCTTGGGTCCATCTGCTGCCTCACTCCAGAGCCAGCAACACTCAATGCAAGTGGTAATCCAGCACATGTTTCGATAATGCAGTTCAGCGCGTCTTGGTTGTGAGGGGAGAGCGACGAGACATCGGAAGTTTCGATACGTGCATGGTGGCAGAATATGCGGAGAGTCTTGTCGGTGTCCAACTCTTCGGGGTTGATTGATACAGTAAAGGTGCGAAGGCCATCAGCTATATCACTGCTTCTTGTCGATGTCAGCAGCTTCAACAACGAATTGTCATTGCCTTGCACAGCTTTGTTCATTGCACACACCAAGTTGTACACACTTGCATTGACACCCCAAACGTCATCAAGTAACAGCAGACATTGTGTCGAAACTAGACGGTCCATGAGCTTGCTGATCATCGAGCGGTGCGTATCGTCAGAAGCAGCAAGTTCTTTGAATTGTTCTACAAATTCCGGCAACGCAGATTGGACAATTTGTTGCAGTTGGCGCACAAACGATGAGAGCGTAATGTCGTGACCCAGTTCAATGAAGTAGACAGTGTCTTGAAATTTGGCCCAAATGTCCTTGTCCCTGCCGAGGGCACATAGGACAGTACTCTTCCCTACACCGCCCATGCCAACAAGTGCGATAGTGTTTTGCGATGGGATGTCGGACAGAAGGGCGCGCTTCACAACACTCTCGGGTGTGGTGGAGGACGGTGACAGATCGAGCACGGGCCACTGAATGGACGGGACATAGAAAGTTTTGGGTTTGGTGATATGCTTCTGAAGAGTGGTGCGCTGAAGTGGGACTGATGAGGAGGGCCGAGAGAAACCTGAAGAGGAATAAGAAAGCAGGGATACTGAAGAGACGGACTGTGCATTGTGTGAGGGGTCCTGACGAACGAAGCAATTACCCATGGCGTTTCAAGTGTGTGAGGAACAAGCAGAGAGATGAGTGTTAGTTGTGGAGATGAATGGAACGAACAGAGCTGAGAGAGTGGAAGCGATGCGATGGAGCGTTTGGGAAGTGGGGCAGCAGAGATTTCGGCGGTGGACGAGCGGTGCGGCGATGGCGTGACGTAGAGATGGAATGGGAATTATTTGTCGCGAAGCGGGAAGATGTAGCAGACTGTGAAACGAGTTGTATTGAGAGCGCGTGGAAAGAGCTGAACTATGAGCCCCTGTGAGGACGCAGCTGTTGGTGTGTATTCCAAAATACTGCAGTACCCATCACAGCCACGCCGGCTGTGTGTTGGACATTTTTTCCGCTACGAGACGAAAGCGAGCGATCTGGGAGCGGCATTGTTGCGCTTTTCCGACAATCGATGACCTGAAAAAGAGCGTTCTCCAATGAATTGCGGCCAACTGTCTCACTATCCGATTGCACCACATGCGACGTGATCTGAACAGGTACCATCATTTGTTGGGCAGGACGGACGAGGGCTCACGGAGCAGCGAGTGTGGGCGCGGGTACGCGTGGGAACGAGGACGACCACCGTGGGGAAGATGGAAGAAGAGAATTGGAGTGATTTGGGATGGGTTGGAGTTCGCCGACGTTTGCAGCGTGCGTGCTTTTGATGGAATTTTCTTCATTGAACGGAATCGCGATAGACAAGGTGGAGGAGTAGAGGGCAGACGCGCGAATGGTACCTGGATGAGGGAAGTGGTGTTGCATGTATTGGTGGGTGGTGGATCAGCGAGCTGGAAGAAGATGAAACGAAGAGTGTGGGCCCTGTAGTGATCGAAGAGATATACAGTAGTGGGATAGGGGATTGTATAGAGAGATCGGGGCGGATGTGGAAATCGTGTAGCAGTGGACGTGTTTATAGTCGAGTTGATGGAATGGACTGCGCAGCGTGAAATAGATGGTGCATCTGGAACAGTGTCAGTACCGATGGTGACAAACGCAAGTATCGGTACAATGACGTCAACGCTCCGCTGCCAGAACAGATAGATTGGTCATATGACGCAATGAACGTAAACGCTCAAACATGGCGCAGTTGCGACAAGTACACCACTTATGGGTAGCATTGACACATACCAAGGACGGTATGGTTAACAGTCTGCGCAGCGCGACGCACGACGAACACAATGAACAGGTAGATGCGCACTCTTTCTGCGTGCATACAGACATCAAACATCCGCAATCATGGTGCTCAATAACCGCGCGTGACATGATCTACACGAGCGAAATGTGGTGGGATTATTAGGTGGAATGGGAAAAGAGGAGGGGATGAAAAATGGTGGGTGGAGAATATCGTCGATGGAAATGGAACAGCAAAGTTGGAAGAGAGAGACATGCTTCAGGACGAGTGTAGATAGAGTGTGTTTCGGACTGCTGGCGAGTTTTCGTAGAAGAGACGAAGATGTGTGTACAGTGTGTTGCGAAGAATCAATGTAATAAATACTACCCCTGCGTAGCACAATAGTACCATTAACTTTGTCGACACAATACAGAAACCGATGCAGACGTCATTTCGCATATACCTCTTCCAGACGCAGCACATTCGCATTGGATGCAAACCATTTGCCACCCAGCCTACCAAACCGTCGCGAGTTCACCCACACATACATTCGATGACATGCTCCGGCGTCTCTGGCACGGCAGAGGAGTGAAGATGGGCGTAATTGTAGACGATGAAACGCATCAGATCAATAGAACAACGCATCACTTCACTTCACATCGCATTGCATCGCACTCGGCATGGTTTAGTCGATGATTCCCGCGCACATCTGTCAATTTAACTACTGCGACAGACGGAGCTCCGCGATATCTGCGGTGACTGGCGGCATACTTTCCCAGTGTCGCGCGGCATCGTTGCCAAACGGTTCCGACAGAAATTGTAAAAATTACAAATTGTTACCCACATCTCAATCCAAACCATCGATACTGTTCTCAGCTTTCCCATCGTTGCGTGCATCGCACTCAATCGCAATCAAGCCACAACCGATCCGTCCCGACTTGTCGCACGCGATATCTGCATTCGCATTGCACAGTGTGGAGTGTGTCGCGATGCTGCCAGCCACTTGATGTGCTGTGAAAAGCGGTTCACTGCCGCACATCGCACACATCCCGCATCGCACCGGACGCGACAGCTTCTATCGCTGGATGTTTTGAACGGAAGCTTCAACCGGTGGTAATGTAAGCGCGAACAGAGTGATGCTATTTGATTACGGCGCACTTGTTGGAACAGTTGGGTAGTAGAAGCGGCGTTTGTTTGTATAGTCTGGATCTCATCGGTTGGGGCGTGTTGTACGTGCGTTGTCGCAATCAGGGTTGCTGCTGTTGCATTGGACACTCAAGTGGTCGGATCAGGCACCCCATGAGCTTGTGTTTAGGTATCGTAGCGAGGAAATCAACTGCACGTGCAATTTGGCAACCATCCCTCGTGTACTCTCAACATGTATGCGCGTACTGAGCGACGGGGTAGGTCATATCCCATCCTAGAAACAATGTCTGCGATAACTTGGAATGGATTCGGTGCGTCCATCGTTGGAGGACGGGTTGTCACCAGCTGGCACTACTGTCGTGCGATGATTGAGACGGTCGATGTGTCTGGTCGGTTGCGCACGCTTTTGTTCTAGGGCAACGGACAAGCATGATCAATGGACATGAGTGGACCGGGTGGGGGAGAATGGAAGACGAGCGGGTAGTGTGGCATGGACGAACGGCTGGTGGTGTTTTGAATATGGAATAAGAGCGTTGCAGATGTTTGAAACGCGTTGAAAGTCGTCAGTATCTGCCGAGCGGGGACTACTGAAGCTTGTATGGATTAGACGCCATCAATGTTTGCAGTCTAGTATCATGTTTTTATAACTTTTGTGCTGTCGTAGTTGTCGGAAGAACGTTGTTGGTAACGCAGTGTGGATAGTCGATTCAGTCTCGAGCAACAATAACGAGATATGTCAGGCTGCAGGTATGGGCAGAGTGTGTGTAGCGAGTGAGGAACTAAATTAAATTCGACTAAGATTGAACGTGTCTAACAGTGAGTTGATGGAATAGAGAGTACAGCGTGGAATGGATCGCGCAATCGCACATGTCGCACTGCAGCGGCACAATGACATCAACACTCAGCGGCCACAACCAACACATTCGGTCATGTGACGCAACCGGTGCGCGCGCTCAGATGCACTCCTTGGCAGAACAAATGGTCCAAGCACTCCGCCTCGGCGCTGTTATCGCGTACCACAAGTTGGTATGGGCTCCACGCGGCGGCTCGGACAACTAGTCCAATGTACACACGCGCACGCTCTCTTGTTGCGCACATGCAGGAAATGGGGACCCACTATCACGAGCACCCACAACAATATTGCAGATGAGCACTAGCGCAGTGTCGTCCATCGCCACAACGCCGCGGCTCACATACCGGCAACTGCATCGATCGTCCGCGAGTCAGGTCGCAGCTAGCGGTGAGTGTGCACGCCACAATGAATCGGCGTGCGATGCGGACGACTCAAAACTGCGGCTGTACTCGACAGGCATTGAATCGGAGGATCTCAGTGCCTCAATTGAAGGCTCTAAAAATCCGAAGACTCAGATTTTATATTTTCCCATCCACTTCGACTGGGAATCGATCGCACTGCACTGCACTACTCGCCCACGTGAACAACTCGCGCTATCACAACCACCGCGCTCTACTCGATCAGTTTTACTTCGCGTCCACCTCTGCGCACCCGTCATGTTCCGACCATCTGCACGCCACTTTCCATCCGTGCGCCATCCCAACTGAACGAACACCCATGTTCAGACATTTCGCTGATGATTGCGCCGTTGTCAATTGGCACTTGCAAACAGCGCATACGTCTCGTGTAGCAGTCTCAACCTCACAAGTACTTCCTCATTTCTAACGATTGATTGTTCCACATGCTGAACATATAATCGCGTCCAACGTGGGACAGGTACCACGTCGAGGCACATGCGAATGTTACCGAGCTTGCTTGATACCTGCAGCAGCCAGTCTTGAAACTGCGCGCTGTAGCCTGTCCAGACATGGTGCATTCGGAATGCGAACGAGTGCGTGCCAATTCTGAAACCATTCGAGACGCGCTGTATGTATGTCGACTGGCTGCATGTTCCCAGCATGCGCACGAAATCATCGAGTGCACGTATCGACCTCCTCCGGTCTGCAGCAACAGTCTTGGCAGCACTGCCACAAGTTGAAAATCACATCTAATGTTACCCCGATCTCAATGCATTCCAAAGCGTAATGTCTGTACCACGCACCGCCATTATCGCAGCTCGTCCGTTTCAACCGTAGCCCAATAAACCCCAGCACTACTACTACTCTGACCTACATCCTCGATCACACAGTTCATTTCCACCAACCCTCTATCATCATCCTACCGACCTTCTATTCTACACCCTCCCATCCCCGCCCACTCTCCAAACCGTCCATTGCCTCCACGAATGCATCCCGTATCTCCTCGACAAATTTCATTCGCGCCCCCTTCCTACTCCTCACAATCCTCCACCCCTGTACCTTTACATACAAATGGGCTTGTGCCAGCTTGGTAAGTCCCCATCACTGTTTCGCACAAATGCACTCCACAACACCATCGAAAACAATCCCCACCGCGCTATACGATTCCTTCTTCACCATGCCCACAACTCGACCAAAATCATCTCCTCATATAGCGCACCCATGTTTCCATCCGGCTAACATCTGACGACGACCGACCACAACCCCAGTCCGTCTTCTCAATATACGACATCCATACTTCCCACACTCCATTCCATCATTTCCAGCTCAACCATGGCCCCACATCATTGATGTGTTGTGCTACCGCGAACAAGCACGAACAACCCTGCATTGCATTTACCTCTATACATACCGAGTGACATCATCCTAGTGACTGCTACATTCCTATCTGATATTTCCACTCTGCTTATCAGTCATCTCAACACTCTCTAAACAGCTCCCACCAAATCACTGTCCCGCAATCAGCCTAAATACCGACCAATACATCCATCTATCGCAATAAATATTGGCCTCGTCAAACACTTTAGTCATATCCCAACCCCCCACATCGCACAAACTGAACGTCCTATCAACCCCACAGCTGATAGCTCAACACACTTTACCTCCAGCACCTCCTTTGCACACTCAATCACGCATGCCTCTCATCGCGACCCCATCACTTTCACCTCATCCTCTCGCAATAACGCGTATACAAGCACAGTCCACACCACGAACAAGCACCCCGCCAATCGAAAACCTACGTCCAGCAGCTGTTGGATGTGGAATTTGTCACGGTGCACCAGAGTGATTACAGTACACTCATGTTCCATTAATGGAATTCGTACCTTAGCGAATTTCACTACACATGACGAGGCTATCGATATCTTAACTCTTATGTTGAACCCTCTATCACACTCGAGAGTGCATTCGAACCTTCGAGTGTATCTCTGCCAATCTGTTCTCTCTCTATAACCAAAATCACTTGTTACAAGTAGTATAAATACTCTCTAGCACCAACCGCTTGCAATTAAAAGAACCAGCACAGTGGCACCGCTGCAACTAGCAACTTGAATTCGACGGACTTTGACAGCAGCCAACCTGCATTCATTCCAGCTCCGCCCACTCGGGCCGAACCCAATCAACCCACACCATACCCGCACTGTGTGTTCTGCGATTGTGGGACGCTACCCTTTTTTGTCGCGCCGATTCGGCTTTGAGCTTGACTTCCCGGTGCATTCCCTCAAGTGCGCGTTGTACATCCTCCATATTTCCAATTTGCCTCACCCGGGCCTCTGGGATCGTTACCAGCTCGAATTTGCCTGGCCTTCCTAGTTTGATCTCAGAAAGGGCGGTGACCGGAGCCAGGTTAGTGAACACCTTGGAAGGCGACCTCCCACCCAGGCGTTTCAGTGGGGAGTTGTTGAGGACAGACTGTACTATCGGAAGGAGACAGGGCCATTGTCGAAACGGAAGGTTGTATTCGGAGAGGAGCGCCCGCAGGCATCTAGTCATTTCACGACACACGACTTCAACTGTCCCATTTGACCAGGGACAGTAGGGTACGGTAAAGTGGTGGCTACACCTGAGCTTCTACTTCAGCAACCGGAACAGAGTGTTCTTAAAGTGCGGCCCCTGGTCCGACACCCACGTCCGTACAACCGAAAAGGTGCAGAACCAGTCAATAAGACAGTCAACCGCATTTTCCGCGTCGGCGGCCTCGCAGGCGATTAGGCGTACGTAGGAGCTCATACCGTCCTTAAGTATCAAGACGTACTGTTTTCCGCAACTCGACCTCGGGAGCCAGCAGAAATCGAAATGCAATATCTCGTTTGGGACCGAGGCCTACAGACTATGCCCCCAGAGGTCGGGGCACTCGTTCACGGTAGTCAGTCGCCAGGCAGTGGAGGCACGATTCGCAGAACGCGCGAGTGTCAGATTCCATCCCCGCCCAGAAGAAATGTCGTGAAAGATTATAGAGTGTTTGTGACACCGCACGATGACCGGCATCCCCCGCATGGGCGGCCACGAGCAGGCGAAGCTTGAGACCATCTTCCCTTTTCGGAATCCAACACACACCCTTAGGATCACACAGCAGGCCGTCCCGCAGCGAGAATCTCGGAGGGGCTTTTTCACTGCTGCCCAACTGACTGGCACTGATGCTCGCTCGCGTGGGCCAATCGCATTCTTCAAGAGCGCCTGGGTTGACCGGCGCGTACATGATAGCACACATCTTGGCCGGCCTCGCGTGATCCAGTGGTTTCACGGCCCAGCGTGTAAGTAAATCTGCCCAGACGTTATTCTCGCCAGGTAGGTACTCGATCACGTATCGATAGGCACTTAGTTTAAGTGCCCAGCGAATTAGCTTGTGCGCAACCTGCTTTCGTATGCCAGGGTTCCGGCCGTATGGGTCGAAAATGTATTGGAGTTTTGAGTGGTCAGTGAATATAGCGATCTCTTCCATCGCTGTAATATGGTCCAGTCTATGCATCGATTCGACTACAGCAAAGCCTTCCTTTTCCACCGTACTCCAGTTCGCCGCGCTCCCCGAGAATGACCCCGATAGGAATGCGAGAGGCTCATGTTCCTGCTCCTCTACCCGTCGTGACATTTGTTCCCGTTCGACCTGAGATAGCATGGAGGCCCAGTGAGTCTCCGAGGCGTCGGAGAAAAGACACTTGATCCACCCCTTGCGTGGGTGTGCGAGTCTCGTTGTTCTTCCAAAGCGCTTTCCTTTAAGGGTATATCGCAAGGAGGAAGTTACCTGAAGTGGTAATGCCGTCTGCACTTGGAATCGCTACCATTGCTCCCCCTGAGCTTCTCAGCGTAAGGAGCGAGGATGTGGTGTCTTTCGATCTCGAATATACCCGGTACACTCTGAATGTCACAGAGGTGAACCGGAGCGGAGGAAGACTTCAGCCAATGCGACCGGCCAGTATGAAGTCTTGTATTTCGGTAGACTTGCTGGCTTCCTTGGTCGTCATGGGAGTTTTCGAAAGTGCGACAGGCCCGCAAGGAGTCTCCGATGACCAGGTCAGTAACTGGGTAAAGGAACGAGCTAGGTGTTCCACAGAAAGTGTACCCTATAGGGTAAAAAGTGCCCTCTCAGGGGTCAAATTTACCTTCGACAAGGCGGACCCCCAAGGGTCTGTGTGGCAGTTCTTTGCTGAGATGACGTCGGAACTGCGGAGGGCAAGGGTAGCTCACATAATTACTGAGTCAGCCGCAGTACTGGTCACCCAAGCACTGCGCAAACTGGAGCCTAGGCAGCTACGCGAGGAAATGCTCGACTCGTATCAGTATTGGTCTGCAGAAGAAAAGGCAGATATTAAATTTGCGATGAGGGAAGTATCCAAGATGGCTGTCGACTTCTCAAGATTCGCAAAACAGGAACTCCGGGATCCCCTGGAGGGTCGGGGAGATGCAGCTAAAGCCCCTCGGCCATCAGGGCGGAGAGGAGAAAAGCGGCGAAACATCGCCGAAACCAACAGAAATGAATTGGGGCGCTTGCGAAAGGACGGGACTAATCCTGAACCGGCCCAGTCGGGGACGAAGCGGGCACGCCAGCAGAAATGGACTGGGAAATGTCTGAACCCTGCGTGCGGGGGCATCCACCCGGTACGAGACTGTCCGAGTACAAGCGAGGACAAGAAAACAGAGTTGCTGAGACAGTATCGCGCAAGCAAACCCAAGAGAAACAAAGTGCGAGCCGTGAAATCTAACGGATCGGATGTAGAGCCAATATCGAACCGCCCAAAAAACGACGCTCGCTATACAGTCCTACTAAATGACGCCGTATCAGAGCGGGCACTGGGCGACAGCGGGTCTGATATTAACGCGCTGCCCATGCGGACACTCTTGGCTTTGCGAGAAGCCGGGAACAACCCGAAAACCGAAGATCTCGGCGTCGTCCGTTCGTTCGAAGCAGCGGTGAAATCTAGGAATCCGTTACCGTTTACCTCGTCCATGAAAGTAAGGATGGACGTGGTCAGGGTGAAACTCCCATGCGGTCCGCTAACCTGCGTAACGTTGACTGCTGGGTCATTGACCAAGACATGGACGAAATAATCTTGGGCCGGCCCCTGCTGCGATGCATAGGTTTCGACCTCGACGACCATTTGACCTCCCTACGAGCAAGATGCGACTCCATAGATGTCTCTAACGGTTTGGCTGACGAGATAAATATGGATACCAAACGAAGCGGAAAGAGCGCGAGGCTCAGAACACCTCCTAGGTGCCCCCGATATCGTGGACTATGGTATGATGCCGAGGAAGAAGATCCAGTAGCGCAGATGCGAAGTGCCAGCGCCAACATGGGACTAGACAGCGAATCAGACATTCTGAATGCTTTCGACGCTGCACTATCGAGGGCAAAGGACGCGGGAATGTCGATGTCAGGGATCACACGGGTGACCGAGATGCTACGGGGATTCCGCGAGGTATTCCGGATCAAATTGGGCCCTGACCCCCTGCGAAGCTCGAGCCGCTCCGTATCAGGCTCAGGGCGGGAGCAAAACCTGTCTGCTCCACACAGCGGAGGTATGCACCGGCTCAAAAGGAGTTCCTCACCGGCACCATAAGGAAACTAGAGGAAGTAGGGGCGGTAGTACCTAACCCAAGGGCTACCTGGGCCAGCCCGGCACTGGCTGTACCAAAACCTGGTAGTGAGAAGTTTAGGTTCACAGTGGACCTGAGGGCGCCAAATAGGGAAACTATACCTGTAGCATCTTCCATGCCCGACTTGGAGGGCATGCTTGCGTCGCTTGCAGGGAGCAAAGTATTTGCGAAACTAGATATGTGCCACGCGTACTGGCAAGTCCCGCTTCACGAGGAATCCAGGGAATGTATGTCGATCCAGACACCGATCGGGGTCTACATGCCTACTAGAATCCTGCAAGACTCGACGGACGCTGGGAATCATTTTCAAGCCACGACGGCGAACGTGTTCAGAGAACTCTCTGGGGCAATGCTCCAGTGGCTAGATGACTTCCTAATTCATGCCACATCGGAACAAAAGCTTCTGAACACACTACAGAGATTTTTAGGAATCTGCCGGGAATTTAATTTCAAGATCCATGCTGAAAAAATTGAGATCTTCAAAAAATCAGCTAAATTCTGCGGTAGAATTGTCGATGAGCACGGCATTACATTCGACCCTTCCTCCTTGAGGTCGCTAACGAACATGAGAGCTCCCGAAAGGGCGGACCAACTGCAGCAGTTCATTTGCGCATCTAAATGGATGCGAATGAGCATACCAGAGTATTCCAAAGCCGTCGCACCACCACACGCGCTCCTAGAGGACTGCTACGCGACCGCTGGGAAGCGCACTAAGCGAGCTGCTGCCAAAGTCTCGCTCTCAGGGCTATGGGGGGAGACACACTCTGAAGCTTTTCGCCGTGTCAAAGAACAAATAGCCCGAGCAACGAGACTCGCACACCCACGCAAGGGGTGGATCAAGTGTCTTTTCTCCGACGCCTCGGAGACTCACTGGGCCTCCATGCTATCTCAGGTCGAACGGGAACAAATGTCACGACGGGTAGAGGAGCAGGAACATGAGCCTCTCGCATTCCTATCGGGGTCATTCTCGGGGAGCGCGGCGTACTGGAGTACGGTGGAAAAGGAAGGCTTTGCTGTAGTCGAATCGATGCATAGACTGGACCATATTACAGCGATGGAAGAGATCGCTATATTCACTGACCACTCAAAACTCCAATACATTTTCGACCCATACGGCCGGAACCCTGGCATACGAAAGCAGGTTGCGCACAAGCTAATTCGCTGGGCACTTAAACTAAGTGCCTATCGATACGTGATCGAGTACCTACCTGGCGAGAATAACGTCTGGGCAGATTTACTTACACGCTGGGCCGTGAAACCACTGGATCACGCGAGGCCGGCCAAGATGTGTGCTATCATGTACGCGCCGGTCAACCCAGGCGCTCTTGAAGAATGCGATTGGCCCACGCGAGCGAGCATCAGTGCCAGTCAGTTGGGCAGCAGTGAAAAAGCCCCTCCGAGATTCTCGCTGCGGGACGGCCTGCTGTGTGATCCTAAGGGTGTGTGTTGGATTCCGAAAAGGGAAGATGGTCTCAAGCTTCGCCTGCTCGTGGCCGCCCATGCGGGGGATGCCGGTCATCGTGCGGTGTCACAAACACTCTATAATCTTTCACGACATTTCTTCTGGGCGGGGATGGAATCTGACACTCGCGCGTTCTGCGAATCGTGCCTCCACTGCCTGGCGACTGACTCCCGTGAACGAGTGCCCCGACCTCTGGGGCATAGTCTGTAGGCCTCGGTCCCAAACGAGATATTGCATTTCGATTTCTGCTGGCTCCCGAGGTCGAGTTGCGGAAAACAGTACGTCTTGATACTTAAGGACGGTATGAGCTCCTACGTACGCCTAATCGCCTGCGAGGCCGCCGACGCGGAAAATGCGGTTGACTGTCTTATTGACTGGTTCTGCACCTTTTCGGTTGTACGGACGTGGGTGTCGGACCAGGGGCCGCACTTTAAGAACACTCTGTTCCGGTTGCTGAAGTAGAAGCTCAGGTGTAGCCACCACTTTACCGTACCCTACTGTCCCTGGTCAAATGGGACAGTTGAAGTCGTGTGTCGTGAAATGACTAGATGTAGCAGGTAGAAAATCCGCTAGAGCGGCAAACCACCCGACAGGTGTCCCGAGCCTCGGTAGAGGAAGTGGTAGAGCAGATGAACCTTATAGGTACCCAGCGGGTAGTCTCGTGAGAGAGAAGGTGTCGTTACCCGGAGGGGGTTGTGTGACAAAGGGGTGCTCACGCGAGAGGCGTATTAATGGAGCAAGATGACGTAATCCGTCGAGCTGTTGGCTAACCCTAAGGTTTTCCCGGAGAGGGGTTGAACAATAGGTATGCGAACACTGTTCCTGTGGGTCGTAATTCCACTTGAGTTTACGTTACTCTAGAAACCGTGCCTACTGGCTATTCCAGTGGCAACTTTATACTAAGTCTACTGTAAGCTAGGGTTAGTGGTTAGGAATAAATATCCAGTTAGTGACCAATCAGAACCCAATTACTGGCGCTCGCCTACCCGCGAGGTCATTGCCAATAGGCTTACATTGTAATGTATGGCTGATCAGCCTAAGTTAAAATTTTGCCCCTTGTGGGGTCTTGGCCGGGGCCGATAGGCCCGGGTGGGGTTATTTGTCAGCCATAGCTGGTCCTAAGTATAGGAAACACGCCAGTTGGCTGGTGCCTTCTGATTGGCACATCCCGTAAGTGGGTACCCAATAGGGAAGCGACACGGCTCGATCAGCGAGGACCGCCAGGCGGTACGACACGGCCCCCTCCTGAGAGATTTGTCGTCCCGACAAAATTTGATCAAAATAAAAATTACAATTTTTGGCTGTGGCCGTTGCATTGTGCAATTCAAAATTTTCCCGCGCGCGGCGCGTGCACACTAAATGTGTTGTCCATCCGACTCTTCCCGAGTTCCGCCCGACCGTTTCCTATTGGAATTCATACCTGTTCCAGGTTCATCCTCATCCTAACGCAGCACAGCGTATTCACCCTTTCGGTGTCCAACTGCATCCACGCATTCGCGTCCTTTCCACTATCCCTCAAAGGGTTTTTGCGTCCATCTGCTAAATAATTAGCCGCGCGATCGCACGAGCGGTGCCAATTCGAGGCTTGCATTCGCCGTTTCGGCCCATTGCCTCGCGATCCCCCTTCCTGGGTTGAATAGCGCAGCTCCCTCCCGGAGACTTAAGCCAATAGGCCACTTGTGCGTCCCGCTTCAGGGTTTTTATCAACGTCCGTCTCCGCCTCTACTGGCTTTTAGGATGACCCCTCGTGCTCCGATTCAATTCGAATCCTCTGAAGAGGAAGGAGACAATATGGGTTCGCCCAACCGTCCTACCACACGCTCCAGCGTTCGCCGTCCCACGACTCGCCACCAGGCTTCCTCCTCCCGCACCGGGGTTCCGCCTACACCGGCTAAGTCTTCGTCGACTTCAGCGCCACGCGCGCCGTCAGCCACCGCGGCTCAATCGCAAACGCGAACGCGTTCGACTGCCGCCAAAGGCACCGCTGAGCCAGCGTCGCCTGCTGGCAAGGTTGCGAGTGCGCAAGCACGTTCCGAAGAGACGGTCCCCCCTACCAGGGCAAGCGCACAAGAGCGCGACTCTGTTCCGGCTGAATCGCCTGCTTCCCCGAAGCCTTCCACCCCAGTGGCAAGTGTCAAACCGTCATCGGTTAATCCGCCGTCACGCGAAGGTGAGTCATCGAAGGCCGCCGGCCCGTCCCCAAGGGGAGCCATGCCGGCCGACACCGAGGAGGTGATAGAAGTCGTCGCCGAGGGAGGCGCTACGCCCAGGCCAACAAGGCAGCCGAATGTCAGGCCTTCGCCAAGTTCGCGTCCGATTACTTCTCGTCCTTCCGCCCCGGCGGCTCGTACCTCTTCTGGTCATGACGCGTCAGCGAATCCCTATGAGGACCATGGTCGCCGCAACCAGCAAATTCTGGCGGACGCTCGAAAGCGTAGAGAAGAAGAGTTGCGCCGCGCGGCTGCTCGGGCAGAAGCCGAGAAGGCTGCAGCCGAGAAGGCTAATGCTCAACCTGTAGAGAAGGTCCTAGACCCATATGCCTCTACTGGCAGAGTTACCCGAAGTGGGTCTGGTGCGGCTGCCGCCGATGCCTCTGTAGGCGTACGACCGTCGGGCACCGCCCTAGTTGATCCTTACGCGGTTGCGTCTGCCTCAGCACCAGCTGCTCCGTCTCACGACACTCCCCCTCGGGCACCTAAGCCGACTGCCAATTGGCGCTCCATGGGAGAATTCTACCCAGCAAATGCTGATGAGTTGGTGGTATTCGACTCGCAAGCCTTGCCTTTCAGGCGTGAGCTCGCCGCTCCTTGGGAACACTACCCGTTTGCGCGACTCCCTCGTAGGGACTTTACGGATCGCCCGAGAAGCGAGTTACGTCGCGATATGCTTCTCATGAGCTCCCTCCGGGGTCAAAACCATCAGGTTCAAAACGAATGTTGGTCGGCTTACGCCCGTCTCCCTTCGAGTCGCCCTATGCGTCACTTCCGTGTTCCTCATACGCTATGCAGCGACAGGACTTTCCTGCTCCATCCCGGAGATGCGCTCTACGTCGAACGTATGAATCGTCGCTTGTTCCAAGAAGGATCGTACCAAGGCTCCGTAGCGGACATGCCGATGATTCGGTCTCGCTGGTTTGCGTACCCTCCACGTCCCGATACGGGTAGCTATGAGCATCATATGCGTTTGCACGCTAGGGTCACTTCCCGAAGGATGGGGCGTCAGGTGACAGCGAACGATTATCGCGTGTTCGCGCACCGTCATGGTAGCTCTGCTGAGCCGGCCACTAGGCCCATGAAGGTAGCTAGGGAAGCTTTGGACCCGCTATGGGATGATCCCACTTGGGAAGGCAAGTCATCTCCACCGATGTGTTTGCCCGTTGCCGACCCTCCGTCGCTGGTGTATTTCCATAACTCCGCTCTTCGCGACGCGCCCGAATGGCGAATGGACAGGTTCCGATCGTACCTGAGCTGGAGAGGGATATCCTTATAGGGATCGAGTTGGCTCGTACCGCCGAGACGCGGGGCTTTGTGCCGGTGATGGCGGAGGAACTCCTCAATAGGGTGAGCAGTACTTGGTACGATATCCCGAAGGTTCCGGTGTCGGACGTGGTCCCCTATAGTCGGGAGTTACCTGGTTCGGTAGTGCGTCGGTTGCTGAAGGTGGCCCTTGGGGGTGATGATTACCCGCAGGAATTGGTCAGTACCAACATCACGGGAGTGGCACCGGAGAAGGTGGTTATCTACAGGACTGTCGACTTGCCGGTGAGGGCGTTACGTATTAACGTGTTAAACCATCGAGATGGTACAGTCGCAGAGCTGCCGCCTTATCGCAGAGATGGTGAGTTCACCGAAGATGGGTACTACGGCGTGGAGCCTGACAGGTACTCCGACGGTCATCCCGACTCTTACAAATATCAGCCTGTTGGCGAGGCATTTGTGCCGCGTCCGTGGTGGACAGCCGCCGAGGCGGGAGGCCCAGCTGGGCGTTCGCCTTACGCAGGACGGAGCTTCGCTCCTGTTGCTTCCTTACCACCCAGTGGTGCTGATGACTTGTACGAAAGTCAGGTCCCTATGACCGTCGCGCCTACCGCGCCAACCCCTCAGCCTGCAGCTGCCCCTTCATCCCAAGTGGGTCCCGCCATGGAGGCGCTTCTGACATCAGACCAAGGCTCTGAGCCATCCGTGAACGGTGATGATGTAGTCACGCGTCAGCCTCCTGCTGTTGATATCCTACGTGGGGAATTGTCGAGTCGCGAATTGCTATCGATTCCGCATGTGCGGCGGTTGGCCGATGATCTCGGGGATGGTACGGTGGCTTCCATTTTTGCCTCTGCCAATGGGCGTTACATCGTAAGATCCGCGTTGGATGGACTCGCATTGTCGTGCATTACGTTAGCTGCTCGCTATAAACAAGGACGCGAACAGCGTAACATCGCCCGAGAGCGTCGCCGCACAGCGGATAGGGAGGTTGAGGCCGCACGCCTGGAGGCAGCAGAATTGCGAACCCGGGTTGGGGAGTTAGAAGGTGAGTTGGAGGACGCCAGGCGTCTACTGCAGCAAGCAGTTATTCCCGAAGAGGGTGGCGAGGAGGCAGTTCAGCCTGGTTACTCGCGTCGTCGCGCTCGATCTCCCGATGAGGGTCTTCCCGAACGCAACGTGCGTACTCGTCTTCATTCCCCCGTGGGTGCTGCGGATGCTAGTAATCCTCTGCTTGCGCGTCTTGATGCCCGGTTGGGTCGCCTGAGTCGCCAGATGTTTCTCCGCCTCCGCGTCCATCCCAGCAGTTGGGTTATCCGCCTCTGCGGTTGCGTCTTCGCATGGCCCTGTGCCTGCCCGTCGTCGGGGTTCTAGTGCAGTTCCGCAACGCGGTTTGCGTCGTAATCCCACCTTCCCAAGGGTTGCACCCCGCCATCCTCGTCCTTCGACGAATGTACGCGCTCCTGCCCCTACGGCACCGTCTGCCTCTCATCGGCCTCGGCCTTCTAGCCATTATCGTCGCTAAGGACTGGCAATTGCCTTTGGGAGAATAACCTCTAACGGTAGTTTGAACACGCTTTTGCGTTGCGCCTTTGTTCATCAGATAGTCCTGAGGCACCTCTGAGGTACATTAAAGATGCATCACACGATGACGTGTGAACTTGTTTGTTGAACCCCTATTGGCCAATTTTGTTTCATTTCCTGAAATCTAAATTTCCACAGTGGCTCCTGTTGGCGGTGATAAAGTGCGCCTTTTGGCTTGACCCCTCGAGGATTGGTAGCTCCACCCAGTGGGTACCTTGTTCGGTTCTTATCCCTGTTGGGTTACTCTACTTCTTCCCTCTCTTGGGTTTGCGCGTGCGCGCTCGGCGTGGTTGCCGGTCACCTTCGCGGTGTTGTCTTCGACGGAAGTACCTTGATGCCCATTCAGGGGGGGACGTTCGCGCGTTTGCGTCCATGTCGGCTTTCGGTAGCCATACCACTTTACCAGGAACCATTGTTCCCCGTCGTCATCAGTGACGTAATCTAGGAGATCATCGATGGGATATTCCTCCTCTGAGGTTGCGCGTTCGGCGTCGCTACTTCCCTCTGGGGTTTGGTTGTCCCTTCAGGGAGAGTTACTCGTTCCAAGTTCGGTTGCGTGCCTGTGGCGCTTTCTCTTGTTCCCCATTGGGGTGGCTTCCAAAGACCTTACGGGGTTTGCCGTGGCTATCTTCTTCGCACTTGAGCGAGTTTGTCGACCCGGTTTGGGTTTTGCCAAATGGGCGGGTGCTTGACTTGCTTGGTTCGCT